>BMAO01035689.1:0-44392 GCA_019973975.1 Trichonephila clavata | reverse complement strand
CCCCCCCCCCATACAATTACAATATTAAATGCAATAAAAATGTATTTTGACGATAAAGATACAATACGAGACTTTAAATATAAACCATACAAACTATCAAGATAATTTTTAGCGCGTTTTTCACGTAGTGGAACAAAAGCGCTATTAGGACGCAAATTTCGTCTTCGTTCCATATTTTGTCGTACCTTTTTCTCAGCCAATAAGCAACCAATTGACCTCGGGTTTTCGGCATTTGGTCGCATTTGTGCCCTAGATGAGCCAAATCATATTTAAATTTAATCATTTTTAATTTTTTTTTTAAGTACAGTACTATCTTCTGTTAGTAAAAAGTGCATTATTGTAAAATACTTTTGAAAAACGCGCTAAAATTACTTGGCCATGGCCAGAGGCGGATTAAGCGGCTGGCGGCCGCCAGGGGCCCCAAGCTTGATGGATTCTTGTAATAAATTCCACGTGCAACAAAAGATCTTGAACCGATATTGTAACCAGGCACGTTTTAAGGCATGGACCAACTAGCCCTTTGGCTTCATTATTCTCGTCTCGTTCTCGAGTCAGCCTTTATAAGATTATGGTTCGAATAATTTTTAAGGTCAAATGTTATTTCCGAATGTATTCTCCGAAAAACTAGAAATTTCGGACTATATGTCAACTGGTAACAGTAGCAAGACTGCATTATTATATGATGACCGTTGTCCATGTATAGGCCTACGCTTACCACCATTTCTCATTCAATCAAAAGACAGAAGTCGGTCGATCTGGTTTGTGTAAATGTAAGTCATACACATTGATTTGTTTAAGGTTACTGTTTCTACGAGTATTTGACAACGTATATCGTGTATTGTCCGCTTTTAAGCCTTGGCGTAACTAGTCATGAGGGGGCCCTGTATTACAGAATAACTTGGGGACCCTTAACGTCTTACGATTTTTTTCTTACACATATTGGGGCTCCTGTAGCTTTGGGCCCCGTATCACTGATACGGTGGTAAGTACGCTCCTACTTTTAAGGGTCATAGGTGGGGCCTACATTTGAGCAGGGGCCCAATACCTTAATAAGTCCTAAGACATCCCTGATTGTATAACCCCGATGATTTTCACGTATTTGAGTCGTGCTAGCCCTAGCCATCTTTCTTCCGTATATCTATATTGTTGCAATCTGTGCAAATTTTTCGCATACGTTTTTTGAACAAATTTTCTATCGAACAAACGAATAGTATTCAAGTCAAACAAGTTCGTTTTTAGTTCACAACTGTACTTAGTTACTCTCGGATACATCTTACATTGATGGGGGAAAATCTCAGTATCAAGAAAAATTTATTGTAGTCTGATGTAACTTCGGCAATACATTTGTCTAGGTAACATATTTAATTGACTAAACTTTCAAAGTCACAGATTAATATGAGCGCGAGAAGAGTCATCTGAAATGTGTAACTGGCAGAATTTTAAATGCAAGCATGCAAATATGCATACATTGTGTCGTACAAGTATCGGGTATCAGTTAGTGGGATGGAATTGCAAGCCTGTTGCTCTTGATCCGTCAATATAAGGTTGGGATTCTGGTTGGAGATGACGCTGTAGTTGCCATCCAATGCTGCCCCGTTGGTGCTTGATTGGAGAAAGATCTGTTGATGAAGCAGGTCAAAGTAACACGCTGACACTTTAATCGAGCAGGTTTTTATCCTGTTGAAAACTCCTCTTGAATGATGTTCATAAATAGCAGTGCAACAGTTTTAATCACCAGACTGACGTACAAATTTGCAATTAGGGTATGTGAATTAACCACGAGAGTGCTCCTGCAATCAAAGAAAACTGCTCACACCAGACCATAACTCTAGGTGCAGGCTCAATGGGTCTAGGGCACAGAAAAGTTGTTCGCAGGCCCTGACCTGGCCTTCTTCTAATCAATATACAGCCATCATCATACAGTAGAGTAACGTACACCCTCCCTCCGCAAACCCCACATCGAGGGGATGGCAGAATTCTTGGGGGAGTCTTAGCCTGACTGATGCCAAGTACGGCTTGGAGTCCAAAAGCATTCTAGCAAATCATTGCAATAAGGTGAGTGTGAATTACTAAAAAGATCTAGTCTTCTAAAATCTCTAGAATATTATATCAAAAATTTCAGAAATGAATTTTTAAAAGTAAAACTAGAAGCAACTGATTTATAGGACTCTCGTTTTGAAGAGGAAGCTGGGCAAGCAAAAGAGAAAATTTTTCGGTGAAAGAAAAAGGTCGGATATGAATTTTTGAAAGAAGGGAAAATTTCATAGTGAATTCTTTTTGTCATATGCGATAGAGCAAGAGCAAACTATCCCGAACAGTTTATATATTTTTAACCGTTGTAGAACATTTTACAGTATTTTTTGACGAGAGATTATACCTGAAATGAAGAAGAAACCTACACAAAAACTAAACGGAACTTACAAAGACGATATTGAATTTTAATTTTGACTGTATTAATTCTATCAGCTTCTACTATTTTTATAAGAAAACAAAGATATATATATATATATATATACAATGAAGACCCCCCCCACTAGAAATTTATCGATTTGCAAGAGAAATCCTAATGTAGAGATTCTTTTAAAAATATTTTAACAATATAGATATAGAATGCATCAGGTAAGAGATCTTCAGTTTTAAACCGATTTAAAAATTATTTAAGAAGTACTATGGGAGAGAAGACAAATTGAACAACGTGGCCATATGGAACACAAGATGCTTGGGATTAAACAAATACGGCAAAAATAATTGACAAATTTACCAATGAGAAATCAAGAAGTAAAGTGTATAGCAAAACTGTAAGCTCTTTAGTTAAGGTCTTAATTTCTTAAAATACAGTTAAAAAATTTTTCTTTAGCCATTGAGTTTTTTATATGCAATACATTTTATTTTGAGGTCAGCAAATCTCTTTTCGTTATTTTAGTTGTTCGACTCTTGAGCCCATGGGCCTCGAATTTTTTACCGCCAGGGGCCTTCAACTACCTTAATCCGCCTCTGGCCATGCCAATGATTGATATCTTGTTTCATTTTGCACATGACAAGCCCATGGGAGGCATCAGTAACTAATAAACTTGGTCTTTATTTAGTATTGATAAATTAATTGTCAAAAACATTGTGCATTACTGATACATTTATAAGTACATTATATCAGTGCAATTGTGCATTTTTTATTACGTCAGAATGTATTTTGTGTTTTGCTTTCTTGCAGTAAATTTTAACACGTATTTTAAATCTTTTATTTTCGACTTTTCAATATGCTCGCGCCCCACAGTTTGAGGAAGAAATACAGTGGCTTTTGGAGTCCAAAAACTCCTCTTTCCATAAACCAACAGATTTGTAACCTTAGAGATTACCCCTTTGATAGCTTTCTCACCTACGTGTTTTTTAGAATGTACGCTCCCCCACCCATAAGAGAGGTCTGTGTACGGTACAGAGAAAAGATGTAGCGCATCGTCAGTTTTAAGGCTATATTTGCTTATTGTCAAGGCACAAGAATAAAACTTTTAAGCAGTTACAAATAGAAAAAATATCCCATTTTAAGAATAACTTGGTACGACGTTATATTACACAAAACTGTTCATTTACCAGCTTAATAAGCTCTAACAATAAAAAGCTGAACAAGTTATGCATTATTGTGAGTAGAAAGCAAAATATCAAAACTTTTTGCTGAAAAAAAAATGAATTGATTTAAACAGGAATGAGAATGTTTTGATTACTTTTTCTGACGAATATATGATAAAATTAGGATGTGATGTATAAATACTGGAGCACTTTTTAATCGAGAAAAAAAAAAATGCACGTGAATTTTTTTGTTCATATTTTTGACATTAGGCCAATGAAAGTTATAGCCAGTGGTTATGGTTCCGAACTCGTGGCCGGCGTGCAATGAGTTGGAGCCCTTGTGCCCCTGAATATCTGCCGTGTAAAGAGACTGAAGCACATTGAATCTGTCATTAAGTTTTTCCGTTGGCGTGGTGTAGTAGTTGGGAGAGGTGATGTTAGTTCAGGTTTCGTCCTTATCATTTGACCTGGGTCCGTCGTCGGCAGTAGCCCTCTTTTTTCTTATATATATAAGTGCAAGGGTAATAAACACTCCCTCGACATGAGGCGAAAGCAATCTATACCTTCAATGCTGAATCACAGGCAGTGCCGATTTAAGCTAATTTCGGTCCCTGGGCGCAGAAGATCTACAGGCCCCCTTAGCACTTGGATCGAAATTTACAACCAGAAAATTTGGTTAAGTCCAGCTTATCCGGGCCCCAAGCGCCCAATATATAAACCGGCACTGATCGAGGGATATGGTCATTTCCTAAGTTTATTTCTGTATCCATATGACTAAAAATTCAAAATTCAAGTGTAAAAATTCAAAGACAGGTAGTTATTTTTACTTCTGTAACATTTCACTAAGTAAAAATCGTTTGATTTCCAACTCTCCACGCTTCAAAAGAAGAAAAAAATGTAGTCACCCACCCAAGTTGTTCAGCGGGGATGAAATTGGATGGGGGAGAGAGAATTCCATCAACTGTGCTTTTCAGCTTCAGAACGAATTTCTCTGAACCCTTTTCTGCTATTCTATATAACCTTTCCTCCCTACTGCGAGACATCAAAGGAGAGGCATCCCTTTGAAGAGTCTAGAATGTTGTTTGCTTTTTCAAAATATGAGGATACAGAAAAGAACCAAAGAATCTGCAGATTCGATGGATAAGATTAGCAGTGTTTCCATTATTCTGTAGCTGTTGGTCTCTATCTTTAATCTTTAGAGGGTGTTAAAGCAATTTAGATATATCCGAGCTATTGGATAGTTCCAGATGTACTCTTTAACGTGTGAAAACATCAATAGAGTAATCTTTTTACAAGAATTGACAAAAGAAGGTTGCAGTTCAGAGTCTGACCTGATCACAAAGAATTGCTTTTTTTAACCTCCGGCATAACTGGTATTTTTTGAAACTGAACACAATAAAAAGTTACCATATATCGATCTATTGATGACTTAATATTTTTTGTTTAGAAAATAATACTGAAAAGTGCTTAGAAAAAAACTTTGCATTTGTATGCAATGAATTTAAAATATTTCATTGAGGTGAAGGATTTATTTAAATTATAGTTTGTATTTAAAAAATCAATATATACTTGTTATATTAGCAAATTAAAAACATACACACATCACTGAATTAATAGGATATAATTTTTTACTGAATTATATCTTAGGATTGTTTTAATTATTTTTCAGTCTTTTAAAAATTGTACTAGACAATAATCTAATCCAAGACACTTTTCACCCCTTTTATTATCTACCTTTTATAAATTTTCGAAAGTCCTTTATTGAGTTCAGTTAATGAAATACAAAACAATAGCAAACTATTCATAGACTTAAGATATAAAAAACAAATGCTAGAAATTTTAATCTGTGTGTGTGTGTAATATCATGTGTAAATATCTTCAAATGCTCTCTTATTTCCTATTTTTTTCTTAAGAATTTCTGAAAAAAAGGGAACAATAGAGCCCAGTGGCGCATACACACAGGAATTTTTCAAAGGGAAAGGGTCGGAAGTCCCTCATTCTCGTACCCTACCCCAATACGCCCCCCAACATATTCTATTGATTTTATCGATTATCGAGAGCAAAAAACAGTAAAACATAATTAAGTTAATAATTAGCATTAATTAATAAAATTAATTTTTATAATCAATAAATGGTGCGTACTATTTCATAAGATTATAGTCAACCGAAAAAAAAATCAAGGGCTATGGAGGGGGTTCCGGACCAGGGACCCCCCCCCCCCTCTCTCTTGTGTGTGCCACTGATAGAGCCTAAAATTATATGATTCCTTGGTAGTATTGAAATCCCCATGATAAATATTCAACACAGAAAAACATTTATATATATACAATATACATTTTCTATTTTATTTTTCAATTTAAATTATATGTTCACCACCTGATTTAATTTTTTTAAAAAAAATAATAAATTTATTGTTGATATTGAAGGGAAGAAAATTTTAAAATCAACAGAGTCTCTGTAGAACTTTTTTAAAAAACGATTCTAAATTTAGTGGATATCCCCCCCCCCTTTTTTAAAAATAATAGTCCGTACCAGAAATATACATTACTCTGAATACTGGATTTTTCAAATAAATAGATATTCAAAACTACCGTAAAACAGCTTAGGCAGATTATTTTTATATAATTCGAATTTTTTTGCGTTTTTTATCATTATTATTACTACTGGGCATCACTCTCAAAAAGTTCCAAAATAAACATTTATCTTTCCCGCCCGCGTAATCTAGACTCTTTGTCTGGCAACAAACTTGCATAAATCGCTAGGTATAGACCTTGAACGCGAAAGAGCGAGGCAGGTGCAAATTTTTCTGGAGCAGTCAAAGCTTTCGTTACATAAACAAACGTAATTGGCAAGTCAGCGTCGGAACACAAAGAGAAACTGGCCGAGCGTTCTAATCGCGCGCTCTCGGAACAAAGAACAAAACGGGATGAAATTTCTTAAAACAAAAATCAGTAAAAGAGGCATTGATCTCTCTCAGACTTATTCTTACACGTGGTCATGTCCACTTCTATTGTTCGCTGGCGAAAAAGAGAAAGCAAAAAGGGGTGCGGGAAAACGGGTCAGATTCTAGTTTGAAGGTCATCACCTCTTTGATGGTCAAGCACCGCGCAAATGAAAAGACGTTCGGTCGGTTTTTCTCTTTTGCCCATTCTCTTCTCCCACTGTCAAGGACGAATAGGTCACGGTGGAAATTTAAACATGGCGGTTCTGGATAATAAAATGCAAAGAAAAGGAAACTTCTCAACTTCGGATTTTCATCCTTTTTTTTTTGTAAAAAAAAAAAATCCATTTTATCACGTTGTTAATCGCTTCGGAAGTTCAGAGAGTGAATGTGCAAAAGCGTTGTGTCACGCATATATTTAGCCGACAAGATTTGATCTTTACGGATAAAGGAATCGTCTATTTTAGATCACAGAAGGAAAAATATATATAGGGACGTTATGTTTTTTACTTTTGTAAATATTTGCTTATTTTTATTTTGGAGCGTTTTTATATGCAGGTAGTGAGAAAAGAACATGAGCAAGAGATTTATTTTTCCTAGAAGGGAAAGAATTATTTGAGATATAAATTATCAGCCCAAAATAAAGTAAAAAATGAATGCATAATGTTTTTTTCTGTAATAGATAAATTATATACCGCATATTCTAACACAAAAATTAAAGTCAAAATTTATATATATATACGGGCGCTTCGAATATAAAAAATATCTTTAAAAACACGGAAAAAATGAGCATATATTTAAAAGAATAAGATTTATACAAGTACTTAAATACTGTTTATTGAAAGAGCCTTATGAACTTAAAAATAAAATTTTTTATCGGATAAGATGAAAAATTTAATCTTCCATGATATCTGTAGATACATCATCGCGAATTCTGTTTCATCATTGTTACTGAAATTCTTAAATAAGTAAACATGTTCCGTTCTATTTAGATTGTGCATGTTAGATTTCCAACTATTTTTAAAAGACTTTTGAAATTACATTAGCTTCGACTTCATTCTCTGCTTTCATCCATTCAAATATTCTTTCTAGACTGGTATAACACATTTGTCCATCTTTGTAAATGTTTTGGCCGCAGTAACCTAGTGGTCAAAGTAACGGACTCATGGCCTACGTGTTATGAGTTCGAGCCTTGTACGCTGAAGACCCGCCGTGGAGAGGGGGGTGATGCACGAAAAGATGTCGAAGCTCAAACGTTCTTTCGTTGGTGTGGTGTGGAAGTTAAAAAAGGAGGGGTACCAGCTCAGGTGTCATCCTCATCCTTTAACCATGGTTCAAAGTTACGAAGTCCGTCGTCAAAAGCCCTTGTGTGGCTGAATAGGCGACGTTAATAAAAAAATTCATTCACTCGTATTAATGTTAGATGGGATCTGAACTTGTTTAAAACTAATTTACTTTGTGGATTTTTTAAGGCTCGCTTTTTCCAATTGTTTCTTATCCACAATTTTTCACTATTTTCATCCGTCCATCCTTTCTCAGTAGCATGAATGAAAACACCATTTGGGAAATCACATTCCGGCATCGTCTTTCTTTTAAAAATAACCATGGTTTCTAATTTGTACCGTCCTCTAAACAGGTAACTACTTCGGTAGTTTTTTCATGGCCTGTTGTTTTTATGTGAACTGTTTTTGTAACTTTCACGTCAAATTGTTTCATTTCCTAAATTTAGTAAAGTTTCGTCCGCATTTCCAACACGTGACAGTAAATTTTTTTTAAGATCAGCCACATAGTTTTGGTAACATCAATTTATTATCCAAATCTTTCGAAAATATTTGTAAAACTTGTTCTTTACTATAGAACTAAATTATTTCGTGCTTATAAAATTGACTACAACTCAAAATTTCTTTAGTTTTCACTTCTTATATTACCAACTTTCAGACAAATTCTTACACCAATTACAATTAATCCATTCTTGTGATTTTCGCAACACTTTCTTCTATAGGTTAGGCCCATTTCGTTACTCAGGGGCGTAACAAAGAATATTAGGACCTCCCCTAATAATTATACCACGTGCTTTTGGAAATTGACAGCTCTTAATTCTTAATTACGATCGATTGACGAGATCAATATCTCAACAGATGCCACAGCTTCTGAACTTCCTATCTACGCCAGTGATGACCGAGACTCTTTTATCGTATTACTAGCTGACCCGGCCCGGCGTTGCACGGGCTTTTACCGAGGGTATAACTTAATCCCCATGTTAATTTCCTCCTTTATTTCTGACGCCAGCAATTCTGTGTGGGTGTGACACGTACGATGTGAGTTAATGGCCCGTGAGTGCGTATCATGGCTTTCTCGTTTAACATTTTCCCTTCTCTTGACAAAATCAGCACTTCCAATATTATTTTTCGAAATTACTTTAACTTATTTGTTTCTTTCCTCTCCGCTTACCCCGGGGTTGCACGGGCTTTTACCGAGTGAATAACTTCATCCCCATGGGAATTTCCTGTTTCCCTTAGGACGATAGCACTTGTGTGTGTGTGTATGTGCGCGATGTGAGTGATTTCTTTAACCTATGTCATAAAAACTCCCTTTTTCGAAATTTGTTCTTAAGTTGGTGTGGTGTGGTAATTAGAAGAGATGGGTGAAAGCTCAGGTGTCGTCCTCATCACTTGACCGTGGCTTAAAATTTCGAAGTCCGTCGCAAAAACTCTCGAGTAAATGAACAGTGCGAATTTATAAATCACTCACCCACTTTCCAATTCTTTCTTTGCAGTTTTTTAGTCCTCGGAAACGAAAATGTAGTCTTTTTAAAAATAGTATGTTGAAAAAAGACAGAAAAGTAGAAATTTTTCAAATTACAAAATTTCACTACTATTTTAAATCTTGAAGTAAAATTGTGAGGATTTTTTTAAATGTTCGACACACGGGAATAAAGTTTCATGCAATTATCTTTTTTAAAGAAGAAATCATTAAACGATTGATTTAAATATTTTGAGTGTTTTATTAAAATTTGTTCAAAAAAGTTTTTGGCTTTTTATTTTTTAAATCACTGATTAGATACAGATAAATATTTTAAATGAATCTCAGAAATGTATTGAATACATTCTTTCATCTTAATCTGACATCAATAATGATTTAATTTTGAAAATTATATAAAGAGAAAATGATGAAAATTGAAGCAAAAATAACTTTTTCACTCGCATTTTTTTTACTCGCCAAATTTGCTGATTTTCGCATGTTTAAGTCAGAACTTTTTGGTGTAACCCTTGAGTTAGATGTGAAGTTTCAGGTGAAACAGTTGAAAGCTATTTGGCGCGACACCATTTTTCGACGCCAAGGCTTGGCAAACTGTAAAATCGCGTATTTTTTATTAAAGCTTTTATTTCTCAGGGCTTAATTTTTAAGTTAATGTTTCAAACTTTACACATTAATTTCGAAAACGAAGGACTTTTCAATAAAAAATGTACAAAAAATACTGTTTAGATTATTTCTTGCAATAACGTTATTTTACGAAAATCACAAAATTTTTTTAAAATCCGTAATTTTTAAGCAATTTTTTCAATCTTCGCACAGAAGTTTGATAACATTATTCTACAAACGCAACAAAAGTTTCGTATGATAATCTTAATAAATAACGAAGTTATTCAATGTTAAGTTAAAAATTCCGACAATTTTTCGAAAAATCTTACAAAAACAATTTTGAGCATTTTATTTTTTAAATGACTGGTTCTAAAAGAAAAAGGCTTGAAGTTATTTAGTGTAGAATATCGTTTTCATAACACGAAAATAAATTCATACGCAACGATTTCGAAATAATTTTCATAAAAACGCATCAATTTTAACTATTTTTTTAAAAAAAATCTTAAAAAATAGAAAATATAATTATTTTGCAAAAAAAATTATACTGTATCGTGGCCCTCTGTTCATTCACGATGCTAGGCGGGAAAAATAACGTGTAGGGTTAAGACAATTAAGCGCTTTAAGGTTTTTAATTAATATCTTTTTAACTAATTACAATATCGGAATGAAAAATAGTTTACGTGCTATTCTCAGACCTACTGAATATACGCACAAAATTTCATAAGAATCGGCCACACCGTTTCGGAGGAGTTTGGTTACAAATACTGTGACACGAGAATTTTATATATTAGATAGCCCTAGAACTGAATTACTTACCAGGATGATTAGATTAAGGATCTTGTCAAGATTAATGGCTAGAAACAGAGGCGTAACTACCACTGTATGAATGATACGGGGCCCTCAAGCTAGTGAGGCCCCAACATATGTAAACAAACAAATCGTAACATGTTAGGGGGCCTCAAAATAGGGCGTTCTTGAAATTTTTATACAGGGCCCAGTTAGAGATAGCAGCGCCAGTGGCTAGAAGACCTTTTCCACAGAAAATTATCTTGCATTATTTGACTATAAATAAATGTTCAGGGCCCGAAATACCTAAAGACTTTCGCTCCACTGATACGATACTGTAGAAAAAGTCCATTCTACAGATTGAGTGAGTGAATGTTATATTAACGTCGCACTATAAATCAACACGACGACACCTGAGATGGCACCCACTTTTGTTAACTTCCACAACACACCGAAGGAAGGCCGTTTGAGCCTCGAACAAATTTAGCATGAGGTGGTCCACTATATACGGTGAGTTTTCTGCGGTACTAAGCTCGAACCCATAATCAGAGGCCTCTTAAGACTTCTTGATGACCTGGGCCCTTACTCAAAAAGTAGTCTGGGCAACTACACAAATGTAAGGTCCAACCTATGACCCTTAAAAGTGAACAGTACATAGCATATGTTATCAAAAGTTCATATAAATAATAACCCGAAACAAATCAATGTGTATGATTTACAATTGCACTAACCAGCTGGACCGACTGCCGCCATTTGATTGAATGAGTAATGATGGTGTGGCCTATATTCATGGACGACGGTCACCGCATGTAGCCAGTTGACATATTGTCCGAAATTCCCAGTTTTTTGGAAAATACAACCGCAAATAACACTTGACTTTTGATATTATTCTAATCTTAGTAGGGCTGAGTCGAGATCGAGATGAGATCCCATTGCGGTCGATGCCCATGCCTAGTTGGGGCATGCCTTAAGATGTCCCTGCTCATGATACACCAGTCACAAGTCCGTGACCTTGACCACTAGGCTACCGCGGTCCCATTCCACGTAGAATTGCCTTCGTCGGTAGAATGTAGAGCAAAACTACGAAATCCATCACCATTAGCCCTCGTGTAGCTGTTAAAACAAAATTTACTCGACTTAAACTAGACATTCAAAGGATTCCTGAGACCACTGGTAAGTCTACCATAGCCATTGAAATGAAAATAAAAATTTCATACTTCGTACTTCTTATTCGACTTAAAGGATTGTTAGAATATTCCAAAGAGAAGATGAATGTGATTGAAATAGTTATAGAAAGTTTTTGTTTACCAAATTTTTATACAGCGAAGTTATCCGTAAGCATATACATAGCAAAAGTAGAACAACCATCACACACACACACAAATTCTGTGCATTTTCTTATGAATAATTGTACTTTTCTTCTTCTTTTTCTATGATCTAAAAATGACTTGAAATCCTAAACAACATCCATTATCCAATGTCAAATCCCCCCCCCCTTTGCCATGATTTCGGCTGAAAACATTCTGATCACTGAATGATATATGCAGAGTGAGAAATGAACTGAAGTTCTGTAAAATAAAGGAAAAAGTTATAAAACTCAGTAGTGGGAAAAAGTGAAAAAAAAAAATTAAGTATTTTTTTAAAGGAAGAAACAGATGGCATTTGATACGATTCACTGAAGTTAATTCTAAAAAAAAAGGTTATAAACTATATACGCATACATTGACTCTCAAAATTGAGCACTCTTTCTCAAAGGCGTAAAAAACACTTTCAAAGTACAGATTTAAGTTTAACATTTGTCGTGTAGACGGAGATAGAATAAAATATAAATGTTAGATCGTTCTTCTATACGAAAAAAATAAGAGCGTTCTCTCTCTCTCTGAATCGAGGCCTATACTTTAACGTTACACGTAGTTTTAAGGATGCAGAATAACAAAGGGATGTATGTGGGAGGGGACATAAGAGCACAAACTTAATCTTATATTAACATGTTGAGATATTTTTTCGTTAAATAAAAGGGTTCGGAGCTTGAGATCTGTTTTGCATTTCGAATGTTGTTTTTGTGTGAGAGTGAATAAAAGTTCCCTAATAAACTCTCCTTTTTGCATCTGAAATAATACTTTTCGAATGATCTTTCGCTTATGAATATATTTCTGAAAAGTAAAAATTCTATGCATATTCTTATTCGGATTCAATTAAACTATTAGAGTTAGCAGACACAGGATCGTTAGGAGTTGATTAAAAATCCTGAAATTGCACCATATTTAACTATTAGGAAATCTCTCAAATTTAAAAAAGGGCATATAAATAATATTAAAGCTAATTTTTTAAAATTTCTTCTTCTGGAAATTGTTCCCCGAAGATATGTTAATACAAAAATACTACCTTGAACAAAAGTAGAAGAAATGAATGAAACAAGTTATATATAGTGGAACACAAAAGTGTTCGTACACTTGCAATTTCTGATAAAATTTAATGTTTTCGACCAATAAAAATTAATATATTGAAATTGTAATTTTTTATGGTATCTGTAACTTGTTCTTAATGGAATGACATAATCAATTATTTAAAAATAGTATAAATATTATTTTTAAAAATTAATAATCAAAAAGCTACTGAAAAATTACGCCACAAAAGTCTTCGTACACTTAACAAAAATCTCAACATCCAAATATTGCATTTCTTTCTTAATTTAGTACTTAGTAGGATAGCTTTAGTTATCTTTAGGATATCTATACCAACAACTTTTAAACGTCTTGGTATAGATTTAATTAGTTTTTTGTAATTTCTGCATCGATTTTTCTCCATACTTCTGTGATTATTGTTTTTACTTCCCATTATGTGCTTATATATGTCATGTTTTCTTTTTTAAAAAAATCAAATTCTCACCAAATATGTTCTACCGGGCTAAATAAACTGATTGAGGAGGTGTTTTCAGAATTTTGGGACAGTTACAGAGTCACCAGCGGCGTACATTGCAAGCCGCGTTGTGTTATTATCCTGTTAAAAAATAAAGTCGTCTTCAATATCCAAATTTTGGGTGGATAATTTAAAATTTCTCCTTAAAATATTTAAATAGAGCTCATGTGATTACAATACCATCAAAAAATACCAAATTATCTAATTTTGAGATTAATTTACACCCCCAAGCAAGAACACTTCCACCTGCATGGTTCATTGATCCAACTGGATTCTTGGGATTAAGTTTCAGAAAGTTCAAAATTGACAACAAATTGATTGGGAAGGCAGAAAATTAAACATTTTTGGTTCTGATGGGTATATAATAGTTTGTAAATGAAAAAATGAGGAATTTAATCCCATGAATTTATATGGAACAAGAACTCCTCAACCTCCATGCTGAGGCATAAAGGTGGGGTGTTCTTGCGTGGGGTATAAATCGGTCTCAAAATTAGGAAATTTGGAATTTTTTGATGGTATTGTGTATCATGAACTCTATTTAAATATTTTAAAAAGAAATTTCAAATTATCTGCCCAAAGTTTGGATATTGAAGACGACATTATTTTTTAACAGGATAATGACATCAAGCGTGCTCGCAATGTACGCCGCTGGTGTCTCTATAACTATCCCAAAATTCTGAAAACACCTCTTCAATCACTTTATTTAGCCCAGTAGAACATATTTGGTAAGAATTTTATTTAAAAAAAAAAAGAAAACATGACATATAAACAACATTTAATGAAAAGTAAAAACAATAATCACAGAAGTATGGAGGAAAATCGACGCAGAAATTACAAAAAACTGATTAAATCTATACCAAGACGTTTAAAAGTTGTTGGGGACACTAAAAGATATCCTACTAAGTACAAAAAGAAAAAAAGAAATGCAATATTTGGATGTTGAGATTTTGTTAAGTGTACGAAGACTTTTTTGGCGTAATTTTTCAGTAGCTTTTTGATTATTAATTTTTAAAAATAATATTTATGCTATTTTTAAATAATTGATTATGTCATTCCATTAAGAACAAGTTACAGATATCATAAAAAAATTACAATTCCAATATATTAATTTTTATTAGTCGAAAACATTAAATTTTATCGGAAATTGCAAGTGTACGAATACTTTTGTGGTCCACTGTATATCATGAATATAAGATACTGAGCTAAATTGTAAGCGAAAATTATAGAAAAAAGTTGTATATATTTCAGGGATGAAGGAGCCCTGTTTTCCTGACTGTTAGGGTAAGAAACTTATTCTAACAAATAATTAGACTGATACATGTCAAATATGTCTCTTCGCACAAAATCCTTATGTTTATGTAACGCAGATATGGATGACGGGGGGGGGGGGGTCAATTCACACAAATGTCGTCCTCCTCTCTCGACCGTCAGTGGCGTAACGGAGAATATTAGGGTCCTCTAGCAAAGTCAGGTACTTGGTACTCAGTAGGGATTGCAATATCGTACTAAAAGTTCAATACCAGTATTCGGATTTTAGATCTTAATACCAGGATACCGGTTTTAATACCGGTAGTAGAAATTTTAGAAAAAGAAAGGAAACACACAAGTGTTTGTTTTATTTGCCAGTTTTATTAGAGAGTGTAAATATCACAAAAAATATAATCAGCAACTTATAATTTATAACAGTATATAAAGAATCACAAAAAAGTAAAGGAACATCTTATTTATTTAAATCACACAAAAAGGTGTAAATATCATTAATTAGTCTGTAGTACTATCAATAATTTTTAAAATGTGATCTTAAAAACATAATGCATTAACTGTACTGTCATTAAGCCTGGAAACGTAATTTAATGCAAAAATTACCAGCAGTCATAAAAGCTCTTTCGGCATCTATGGTGTTAGTTATCAATGTGTGATATACCTTCTAAATCCCTCATCTCAAATAAATCGATTTCTCATCGGATGGTTTTGGATACAGCTGATTTCTTTATTATATTTTGGTTTGTTGAAAATTTTTTGTCATCTCTAATTCTAATTTTTGTTCAAAAGACAATTCTTTTTCACTATCGACATTAGTGTCATCATCATCTTCGATAACTGTACTGAATTCTTCTGAATGTCCATAGGTTTGTGGGTAAAAAATTGTAAGAAAATTTGCTAAAAATTTGATCAAATTTGCAATTAGATTCTTTCATCTTGAACAAATTTGTATCATGTTTCGTTTTTAAATGTGCATGGAATTCTCTTGTACTTCCTCCATTCTCTTTAATAACTCTTGAACATTTTTTACATTGTGCCACCATATTCTTTTCATCATATACATAATGAAACCAAACCGAAGTATTATATCAACTAATTTTCTATGTTCTTAAAAATTATTCGTATTCATTATTATAGGTTATTGTTATGAGTATATATATGTATAGAATCTGAAAATTTTTTTGAGCCCTAAAGTATGACATGCAAATACAATGTGAATAACAAACTCACCAGTTTGAAAAATATCGAAATGTTGCGCACTTTCTTCACAACTACAACTTTATTTTCACAGATAGGATTATTAGACTACGAGAATACTCAGGATAGCTTTGAGCTGTAATAGGATAGTTTTGGATGATTCAAATGTTTTATCACTTCTCTTGATTGTACGATGCAACTTTATATTCACAGTTTAATTAATTTCGCCCATTAGGGAGACATAAAAACAAAAACGTATACTATTTTGTTATGTGTTGGCAATCCCTGAACATATAGTAGAGACAATTTGAAAAATTTCTTGTAAATACCGAAAAAACTGTATTTAAATTTGTGAAACAAAATTGTACAAATGGCTCAAAATACCGGTATTCGGTATCCCTAGTGCTCAGGTTCTCGAATACATACCAGGCATCAGCCAGACTTTGGGCCCCTAGAATCCTGCCCCCCCCCCATCGTGATGCCGGGGTGTAAGTTACGCCACTGTCGACCGTAATTAAAATAACGAAATAACCCTAGTGTAGCTTCTAGCACTATATTAATAAATGAATAAATCAATATCAGGAGTGAAGATGTTAAACTGGAATTATATCTGAAGTAAAAGTTCTCAAATAGATGCTGATTGATTAATTACTTATTAATTTCGCACACTGAAGCAATTGATAACGAACTTCGTAATTCTGAACCATGCTCAAGTAACGAGGACGACATCTGAAAATTTCACACAGTTAGCGATTTTCAAAACTTTTTGAGCAATCGCTGGCCCCGTTTGAGCATTTAAAAAAAACCCCACACATTTCGAGTAAAACGCATTTTAAAGTATGACATCTTGCTTAAAGTAGTAACATCTGCATTTCTTAAGACCCTTGTAGCTTTTGTTCTGGTGAACGGCAAATAATAAACTTGGTACTTTTATAAAGCTAATAAGATGGGCTACAAAATAAAATCATTAAAAATAATTGTTAGTTTTTGGCAAAATTTACAATTTTAGAGTATTCGGATACCTTAAAATCTTGTACACTTGTTACATTGCAGAATCAACACCATGTTCAGGGCTATAAGACTACACGTTCTTTTAGATGATTTCATTCCTCAATAAGAAATAGAAAGAAAATATGGTAATCTTTATCGACTGCAAATGAATTCTTTTTTCAACTTATTCAAAGACAGATGTTAGAGATGTTCCTCGAAGCCACGAATTGAAAACGAAGATATGATGACCTTGAAAATAAATTCTCAGAATCTGGTGAAAAATTATAGATTCGCCAAACATGTTCACACAACCAGATTTTTTGGGGGTTTAATATCTATGGATAAAAAAAAAATTTTTTTTCAGATCGAAAAAGGTCAATTTAAAGACATTAATATTTTAGTGCCTCAAAAAAAAATGTAAATATTTTGACATTCTTGATTGATCTGCTGCTCATAAATATACATTTATATGTGCGTTTCACAAAAAATTGGCACATTTTATAATTTTTTTTTTTATGTCGCACAGATTAAACTTTGTCGTCTACATGTTTTCTTTAGAAGATTGAAAACAATTTTTTTTATTTTACCCCGAATATCTTTTTTTTATTTAATTCCTTGGATGTGTATAATTATATTTTCTGAATTGCCTGCTTTTTGATAGATCGACCAATCACAGCATTTGATTATTATTTTTTTTCTGTTAAGGAAACATCTTTAAAACGTATAGTTAAGTAAATATTTTTCAGAAAATTATATTTCTGTTAAAGAAGCGGTTCCTCAAAATATATAGTTAAACTCAACAAATATTTCCGAGAATTTCTTTCTCTTCTTGATATATGTTTTTCATATTTTATTGAACTGTGAGTTTTCTTTATTTGCAAAATAATATATATGTCCTAATATCTGTAATGTTGATCTTTCATTAAATGTGATCTGAATATGGATTGATGACCAAGTGCAGAAAATATTTAACCTGCCGTTGGAAAAAAGCATAAAAAAATATAAAATACTAGGAACGAATTCTTTACTTTCTTGTTAAAATAGTTTTACGGTCAAATCTAATTTAAATTTTTAATTAAATGCAATATTATGAAGAAAATTAAGAGGACAAGATTTACTAATTTTAATTTAAAAAAAATCGTTTTATAAGGGAAAAAATTACGTATATCTTTGTTTATTGCATGCTTCAGCTCTCGATGCTAGATTTAAATCTGCTAACGATAGTCAATACTCTTATGAATTTTGAACCTTGATCAAATAATGAGCTCGACACTTTAACTGACGCCTTACACCCCCCATCCACACCACGCTAAAAGAAATCATATGTTTTATTTTTTATGTTAGTGTTTCATTTCGAATATCATCTAGATATTTCTACTGAAACACGACACGTATTTAATTTTCCCTGCAGTGATACACTGCTTGTGGGAAAATTGAGTTTTACCGGGAAAGTTAACTTCCCAGCATGAAATTATGACAACCCAAGAAGATGGGGTCAGGGTTACCAGGTTTCAATAAAAAAGTGGGAACTTCCAAGAAGTCTCTGGAATCGATCCGTATGGAAATTTCCATGAAGAGTTCAGAATCTTCTTGTGCGTTGTCCGTGAAAAGAAAGAAAGACTTAATCTGACTTAGTTCCTATTGGCGGAATTGTTCCAGAGAGCTGTTTCTGGAGCACCGTAAAGCCTATTTATAACGAATGCGTTTTCTATTACAGTAAATAATCTGTTATAATATTTATTTGTGTATATACGTCCTCGTGTAGTCATTTGTTCATCCTCGTCCAGAAATAAATCTGTCGTTATTCAATTAGTTGGAGTCGTCGATTATTCTTTAAGATAGTAATACTATCTTAAAGAAGGCATATTTTGATTATTCGATTTGAATAGTACTCGCCATATAGAGGGGCAAATGCATATTAAATTTGTCGAGTACAAAGTCCTTCCATTAGCGAGGAGTGGAAGTTAGGAGAGGTTGTGCAGACTCGGGTGCCGTCCTCGTCACTTGATTGTGGTTCAAATTTACGAAGTCTATCATCAATAGTCCTGGTGTTGCTTTATAGTACGACCTTAATAAGCACCCACTTGAGAAAACTGTTAGCTGTTATTAGCAATAAATAATGAAAGTGTAATGAACTCATATCATCATCATATCTAGTAAGACAGCTCCTCGAGGGCCAATGCCTTCCTTTGAAGATTCATCCATAATGACCCCTTGTTTACTTTTGTTCTCCAAGTTTTCTATTTATAATGCCAAACTCTGATTCCACTGAGCAAGCCCATCTCTGATTTGGTCTTCCACGCTTCCGAATTTCAGTGACTTTGAACTGCTATACCTTTTTGACAACATTATCATCTGGAATACGAATTATATGGGACATCCAATTCATTCGGTTTATTTTTATGTATTTAATGATTTCAGGTTGTTTATAAATTCTGTATAATTCAAAATTGTGTCTTCTTCTCCAGTTATTGTTTTCGTTTACACCTCCAAATATACTTCGAAATATCTTTCTCTCAAAAGAGATGCCATTCGATTTTCTTCCAGTTTTGTTTGTTCAAGTCTCAGATGCGTATGTTAGAACTGATCTAATAACAGTTTTGTAAGTTAAAAATTTTGTGTTTCTTGAAAGAAATTTAGATTTTAAAAACCTCCTCAGTCGCGATAAAAAACCTTATTCGCCAGGTATAATCGATTCTGGATTTTGTGAGATATTCTTTTATATCAGGAGGTAATAATTGATCCTAAGTAAATAAAACTTTTAACTGTTTCAAATTTATATGAATCTTTTTCAAGACAAGGATTTAGGATTCTTTCTTATTAAAATGGCATATATTTTGTCTTTTTTTTCCATTTAAAACAAGATTCATTCCACTTGCTGCAATCTTAAGGGCAAGAAATGCCTCTTTCAGAGCAGGGAGGGTACGAGCAATCGCATCTATATCATAAGCATATGGTAAAAGCTGTACTGTTTTAGAAACAAAAAATTTCCACTACTATTGATATTTGAATCACGAATTAGTTCTCAAATGCAATACAAGCAAGAGACAGAATCTCCCCGTCGAACACCTCTAAGTATGTTAAGATCTAAGAGTGATCCAAGACATTTTACCTTACACTTTGTATCTTGTAATGTAAGTTTGGTCACTTTAATGAATTTTGATGGAATGCCAAAGTCATTCATTGCACTAAGTTAATAGCTTCTATTGACACTATCAAAAGTGGATTTGAAGTCAATAAAGAGATCTAATAGAAGTCAAATAATCTGCCCTAAACAGAAAATTTGGTCTTTGGTAGATCTTCCAGCACGAAAGCTACTTTGGTAAATACCTATTTGTGAATCAACGTAAGGCAACAGTCTTAGAAATAAAATTCTTGGAAAATATTTTATATAGGCAAACACAGAGAGAGAGAGAGAGAGAGCAGAATTTTTCCACGATAATTATAGCAATCCATAATTATCGTGGATTGTACATAAATGTACACCCTTTCTTGTGTATTGGACATAAAATTCTAATAAATAAATTCATATAATGCTGGTTAATTCATTTGAATATTTAAATTAATCATCGTTGTGCTCCACGAAACTACTGACCTCATATTTTCGAATTATAGTTAAATGACAAGGACAGCATTTGAGTGATTACCTCTCTCTTTTTTAGCTTTCACATCCCACCGCGTAAGGATATTTTGACCCATTTTAATTTGATGAGCATAAATCTCTGTCATTCTGCATGGAAATCTGCAAACGACCAGAACAGAACCTCTTGTGTGACCCCTCTCCCCTTCCTACTTAATTCTTTTGATCGATTATCATTATTTTCATCGTTTTCGGTCAAAAAAGTAGCATCGAATGTCATTGACATATTATTCGCATTTAAATTTAAAGACATCATAGAAAGAAAAAAAAAGAGTAATCAGACGAATTATTTTTTTTCAACAAAAAGGGATCATTGATATCCAATTTCTCCGTTCGCTGAAAAGGCAGACATTTTTTTCCCCTCCACAATTATCATGCTAATAAGTAGCATCAACTTGATAGAAGATAAGGGTAATTTTAGTGGCTTGTAATCCTACTCCCACATAAAAGAAATCTTCTTGATGAGTATCATTAGGCTTAATCGACGTGTGTATAGCTAAGATTCAGATGCCAGACGATTTTTCTTGGAAAGAAAAAAAAATAAAAACAAGAAGAAAAAACATGCATGTGTATGTGTGGAGAGCGAAAAAGAGGGAAATAAACTTTCGTTTTTGAAAATCAAAAGTGACAGAAAATTCCCGAAGTGTGTCGGCGAAGTAAAAGTTGGGAGACTATGCATAATCAAAAACGGGCAGACGAACTATTTTTGATTCTTTCCAAAACAAAATGTGTGTGTTATTTATCACACTCTACGAATGTTTAAAAAGATAATGACTTCTACATTATACTAGACGAATAAAAATATTTTTTTAACCTTTATATTATTTTTTTAAGATTTGAAACTAATTAAACCAAACACACACACACACATGAAAATTAATTTGTTCTTTTTACTGAAAGAATAAATTAATTTTATAGAAATTATAAAAATAGAAGAAAGAAGAAATTAATAATATAGAAAACGAGTAAAAGAATTTCTCGCTTTCTATAAAGATTCTTTTTCCTAAATTTTTATTCCCCCCCCCCTTTTTTTTAATAAAAATATCCGTTCAAAATTTTTTTAAAATTTTGCTAAAGTTTATTAAAAACTGACTAAAAATATAAAAAATTGAAATAAAACAAAAGTCACAATGTTTTATCGAACTATAGAAAACTTTTTACAAGAAACGAAAATATTTAAATATATCATAAACTTTTTAAAAATAAACTTTTGGAATTTTTTTCATTTATTTCGTAAATATAAACTTGGTAAATCAGCTTATAAATTAACGAATTGAATATATAAAGAAATACAATTAAATTCTTCTTTTTTATTTCCAATGGATTGGTATTTACCATTGCAGACCAGTACAATCCCCAGGAGCTGGTACCACTTTTTAGTGTGGTACCATATAAGTGGAACACCAATCACCGTAGTGTAATTTCAACGCCCAGTTTCCTACCCAGAGAGAGGCACATGAGCTCTGACGATGCGAAGTGGTACTAGGAATTTAATTTTGTCAAGAGCACCCAAGCCAAATAGAGGGATCTTTGATATGCCTAATCATACAATACGTGGATGCTGTCGATTTTCTGCATCATGAAAATCCACCAAGTTAAACCGGGGTTGAACCCACAACCTTAGGCGTACTAGGCCAGCAACAAACCAACTACGTCACCCAGATGGCCAGTTAAATTCTTAAGACGGATAGTAAATGCGTGAATATTGTTATCTTGATTTTAAGATGCATATTTAATTGGGTTGCTGATTTGTCAGATTTTAAAGTATTTCTTTTTCTAATATTTTTTTTTATTTAAAAAAATCTTGAAATTATCCAATTTTTTCCCCCAGTTGAATAATTTTGAAATAAAATATTATGTTTGAGATCTATGTGGCTGTTGAACTATGGTCACTGTATGTTTCTATAATTTTGTTTTATTTTTTAAAGAAATCCAAATAAGGGCTAAAACAATCAGAAAATTTAACTGAACCTATTTTAGCTTGGAACATCTTAGGAATTAATTTGTGAAAGGTATTTTCTAAAAAAAAAAGGGGGGGGGGTCTATTTCCATACAAATGTTAAGGCTACACAGTAAGTACCCTACAAATTTCCTAATTACCGAAAATTCCATTTCAAAGCAGACTTTCTCCAGCTAGTTGAATTTAGCCCTTAAATAATTAAAAGCCAGTGATAATGCGACTCGTGATAATTAAAATGTGATAATTATAATCAAATGAATTACACCTGTAAGCTCAATTTCGCTCATCAAACTTTGGCGTAAAGTTGCAATGTATTATTGACAAGCAGTTTCATAATATTGAATAAGAGATAACTGACAAAAGCAACCTAAGCTACTGTCTCATCTTTCGTAATGAGATTCAATTACATTTAGCGTGTTGTAAGCATAATTATTTCAAATTATGATTTTTGTTTGAATAGAGTTTCAAATTTTCTATTTTCTAGTCGTGAAACCGATATATTTTGGCTGTTAAGTTACTCGGTCTTAAAAAGTACAGTTTTATCGAAGATTAGATTCCTGCTTTGAACAGCACTAAGCAATAAAAAACGAATATTGGAACAAAATACGTATTTTTATCGCAGAAGAGAAGTAAATGAATTTCGTAATATTAAAAGAAAACTATATAGTCTATGTTATACAATTGTTCTTCTTCAATGGCTGGACTGTCCTGGGTGGCCCTGGCCTTCTCCAGAAGTTTTCTCCAGGCATCTCTACTTTTGGCAACTGTTTTCCAGTTTTTGACCTTTAAAATATTTAAGTCTTTTTGACACAGTCAATCCACTTAATGGAAGTCTGCCCCGAGGTCTATTTCCCATAGGCATTGCGAGAAAGATTTTCTTGCAGCAACGATCCTCATTCATTCTAGCCAGATGACCAGCCCATTTAAGTCTCTGAAATCTGACAAATTTTGCAACATCAGGTTGTTTGTAAATTTTGTAGAGTTCTAAGTTAGATCTTCTTCTTCACTTGGATTCCACCAAGAATGCAGCGTAAGATCTTTCGCTCGAAAATTCCCAAGGCTTCCTCATCACATAAAGTCAATGGCCAAGTCTCTGATGGATAAGTCAGGACAGATCTTATATAAGACTTTTGTAAAGAAGCAATTTAGTTCTTAATTTATACAATTGTTTAGAGATGTCAATTATTACGAAAGTCTGAATGTGCGAAACTCCTTACCGCTTTAAAGGAAACTGATAAGTTTCAATAAAAATTTAAAGTGACTTTATTCAAGTTATATAAACAAATTCCTATTCTACTCAGCTGGACTATAACTTGTTTTTATGAGTATTAATTCTATTAATAAAGAATGTTGTCACTTACATCGAAAAGAAGCTTTTTGGCTGTCACCTGTATTCTGTTCATTTCAAATATGAGCACGTAAAGTTCTTTTTTTCTTCTCTTCTTTTTTTTTTAGTTTCAAAGCACATCATCATATGTTCTGACTGAAATGAAGAATTTTTTTTCTTAGTAAAGTATCACATGTTTTTTTTTTTTTTTTTTATGTTTTTTGAATGATTTCACTAATTTTATTCCTGATTTTTACAAAAATTCTCAGTTTTCTTGATTTGAATGCCAAAATAAAATGATTATTCTCTAATTTCGAATTAAAAACTTCAAATACTCAAATTTCAATAATATCCATTTGTAATATATTGATATTGTAATACAGCAGAACGTCATTTATCCGAACGTTTATATTCCGGTTTAATACCGGAACCAAAGTCCGGATACGTTTTCCAACAAAAAATGCTCAACATTTGCTTCCGGTGAGACCAAAAGTAACGGGAAAACCCAAGATGAGGGATAATTGGGGAATTTCAGTTGTGTGATTTGGTTAACATCTGCGTGGAATATAAGGTCAGTTTGTTTCCAAGGGTGCTCTTTTGTTGAGTTTTATTGATGTAGAAACCTGGATAGCTTGCGATGAAGAAGGCTGTGGATTTCAAATGCTAAATAATGACGAGATAGTGACTTCTGTGCAAAAAGAATCCGACCCTGTCGACGATGAAACAGATGAAGACGAGAACAACAACAGCAACAACGAAAGTAGCAAGGGTCCATCAAATGCTGACGCGTTTTCAGAGACAGCTATGGAGTCGTATGAACAAAAATCAGAGTGCTGTCCTACTCAACTACTGCTGCTGAAGAGAATCGAGACCTTGCAGTGAAAAAACGGTGTACAATGGTACAGCGAAAAATAAGTGATTATTTTCCACAATCAAGGTAAAATTGCGACATTTTGCACTTATATGGCTTTTTCTTCAAGCACGTTTCCCGCAAGTGATGATTTTCAATATTTGTATAGTGTCCAGTATCATATACTGTATGGATCGCATTCGGTTTTCGATTATCCGAACAATCGCGTATTCAAACTGTGACCAGTCCCAATTGATTCGGATAAAAGACGTTCTACTGTAATAAGAACATTTTTATGTGAATGCGACAATCATCTTTTTTTTCTGCTGAGGATTTTCTGATTTTGACAGGTATTTCATCATTTCAGTACAGTTGAACTGAGAACTTGGTTATTAGATCATTCTAGAAAGTCTTGGCTTAGCCATCCATTATAATTTCGAATGCTCGTTGGGAGTTTTCTCCGAATTTTAAACCCCCAAATACTTCTTTACATCAATCAATTTTGACAGAATTCAGGTTCAGTCATCCAATGGCAACGCTGATTTTGTTCTTGAAAACTTAAGAGATCAATTTCCAGAACTAATAGCTAAAAAATTTTAAGGAAAACTATAATTCTATGGTAAGTTGCTTGAGGATCATTTTATTCTATTGCTATATAATATGTTAAATACAAGGCATCCAGAAAGTTAATCCTCAATTAAGTTTGGTTTCATAGAAATTCTCCGAAAGTATTATTAAGGTATCCGACTACTGCGACAACTTTTTTTTAAAAAAATGGAGATATGGGGGTTTTGTTGTTTTTTTTTAGATTAGTTTATGCTAAAATTATAAAGATAAAAAGAAATTATTATTACTAAAACGGGAAAAAATGGGTAAAAATTTACAAAAAAATAACATAAACGGGGCCTATTCTGTACCAAATGTTTATAAAGAAGTTTTCAATTTTTCAATACTGATGTGTTATGTTATTCATTTTTGAAATGACCTTCAGTATAAGAGATATTTTAATTTTTACAAAAATTAGAGCACCTTATCTTAGTTTTATGAAATTGCTTAAAATATATATAATAACAGTGATTATTCACATAAGGGACTGCAAATTTTGTAATAAAACAGTGATTGATAAATCTGAAGGATTAAACACTTCTACTATTATACAGAACATGCACAAAAAATTCAGTTGTTTTCAAAACTTTTTTAGCAATGGCTGTCTTCGTTTGAGCACTTTCAAAAAAAAATTCATTTCGAGTGAAACGCGTTTATAAGTATGACATCTTGCTTAAAGTAACGACATCTGCTTTTACTAAAAACCCTTGTAGTTCTAGTGAACGGAAAATAATAAACTTTTGTGATGGTGTTTTTACAAAGCTACAATAATAAGATGGCCTATAAAATGAAATCATACAAATTTTTCAATTTTTGGCAAAATTTTAGGGTATTCGGATACCTTAAGTACTTGATATTGATGAAAAAAAGAACCTCTTTCAGAGGTTTTTTTTTCAGTTTCAGAGTTTCAGAGTTCAGTGTGTTGGTATAGCTTTCAAAAACAACATTTATTAATTTCAGGTGAAAAAGTTTGAAAACCAAAATATTCTTAAAAAGATAATTTTATAATTCTCAAGTATCTGTATTAATATATTTTTGTTGAATATATGTTTTGCAAGGTATATCAAACTCTTTAATCAGAATTGCAGGGAATCAATTAAAACTAATAGAAATAAACACGTTGGGAATAGATTTTGAAATTTTTGCAAGATAATATTTTATATTACTATTTTGTAAATTACATGCAATGCTGATTGAATGTTTCAATTGATAAAATATATTTGATGTATATTTATTGAAATAGCAATGTATGGTTAAAATGGGCAAAACAAAGTATTACATTTTTCTTTTTATTTCATGGCTGAAAGTTAATTTTCTAATAATTCTATAAGACTATGAACATTGACTTATGTAGTAGATATTTTAAAATTAATTAATTGAAGAGCATCAGAGAGAACTAAAAACCTACTGCAAACATTTAGCATTTTGTTCAAACTGATTGATAAAAAAATACTCGAAAGAAAAACATTATTTCGATTTTTTAAGTTCATCGATTTAAAAATCAGACCGAGAAATTTGAAAGTTTGTTTGGAAAGTTTTAAAAAAATGTTTACAATTATAAAGAAATTGGTTTTGTTTTCAAAATTTTACTAAATAAAATGATACGCAATTAACTTTGTTTATTATTATAATATATTGTTTATTATTATTTTAGCAATATATTTTAAATCTTTTTATTTCTTATTGTGTTTTCTTTGGCTTTTCTACACGTCTAGCACTTTATTTTGATTGCATTTAAATTGATGAATGTAATAATCTATAACTTAACTCATGGCGCAACAGCCCATAAGGGCCAAGTCCTACTGTGCCTATATCAGAATACGTGATCTTGAGCCCTGAGGTGCATGAGCAGATGTTCCGATCAGGTGATCAGTCTGACGCGAAAACCCCCAGTGTTAAGTTTCCAAGCAAGCTTGGTACTCATTTATCGACCCACTGAAGGGATGAAAGGCTGAGTCGATCTTTCCCAGCCCGAGATTTGAGCATCGGACCTGTGGCGTGGAAGCGCAATGCATTACCACTCAGCCACTGGGCCATAAGAATCTGTATTACATAAAAGTGTTTCTGGATATTAAATAGTCTTAAGAACGGGCACAAACTTCGATCACAGAGTTTACTACAAGTGTTTTTAATCTATGGCAATGCATGTTGAAAATGTGATTTATCCTCTTACAATGGGCGAATTTGAAAATCATTGTCCATTTATTCTTTAGAAACTCTTTATTAATTATAATTTAAACGCAAATTTATTCATTTTCTATGGATTAATTTGGACTTGATCTCGAACATGTTGTCTGAATCAGAATCTACTGAGATATTCTCAGTAGATTTCTATCCATTCTACATCCAGATCTTGATTCCTCAATTTTCTGTCCCAAACGACCATATTTTGATTCTGGTCGCATCAACACTTATTTTCAGATGTTCTGTCGATCAACTTTCTCGATTCCTATATTTTATAAAAAAAAAAAATTCTTTTTAACTTCGAATATTAGCGAAATAAAAATCTCTGAACCAGCTCATTAATATTGGTATAGATCAGTGGCCTTCAAACTGTGTTCCACGGAGCCCTGGGGTTCCACAAGACACACCCAGGGGTTCCACGAGTCAGAGTGAAAAATTCAAGAAGAAATAAATATGTATGAAAAATGGTTTCACTTTCTCTTCGAAGTTTGTAAGTTACACAAGTATCTATAAAGTTCAGCCTATTCATTAAAACTGGAAATTTTATTTACATATAATAACTTTATTTTTTGCACAACGCTTTTTAAACTTTTTTATAATATAATAAAAAAAAAACATTAAAACGTTTTATCTATCTATATATTTTTCTATATATACTTCCTACTAGATTGTGAATATTCTATTATTTACTATCTCGGGTTCCACGAGATAATTTTATACTCGTTAGTTAGCACAATGTCTCTCAAAACTATAGTTTTCTAATGGAAATTTCACACACATTTTTACATTTGCGGAAAACTACATCTATAATGAAGGAAAGGAACAACATATCAACAGATTTGATGCTAAAATCTAAATTTAAGTAAGAACAGTTTCTAAATTTTAGGTTGCATTCATGAAAAATACACGGGATTTATCACTCAGCTATAAACATTTCAATGCCATTCAGAACATAGTGTTTAAGTGAAATATATTTCTCAACGTAGTAAGTGGCTACAAAACAAAGTATAAAAGCAAATTAAAACTCAGAATATGTAATGCGATTGCGTTTAATTTCAATAGACCTAGACTAGAAGCACATATCTCAGTTAATAAATACAGAAATGAATGACCCAATTACAAAATTGCAAAAATAAAATATGTAATTTTTTTCGAACGTAACATTTCTTGACGTAAAGTAAACATTGAACAGTGTTTTCACAAATGTACAATGTGACTTCCTTTAGTCACCCGTATAATATCATTGCGAACCTGGTCGCCCTGGACTTTTGCCTTTACACAGGCATTCAGTTTCCTGGAACTGTTTATACCATCTTCTTATACTCTTAGATGTCGGTGCATTTCTATGGTACTTTCTCCGAAATTCACGCCGAACCGTGATTACTGACAGACTTTCTGCAAAGAGCACTCAAAATGCCTTCCCCCGCTGCGATGCCATTTCCACTTCTATTCACAATTACAACATTGCTGCCACCTATTTGACAAAAACAATGTTACAAACTCAGAATTTAATATTTTATCTTTACAATAACATATTTATGATCATTTTCTGTTTAATCATCTGGGAGTTATTCAATTTTGTTATCGGGTCTTTCATTTCTGATAACCCTGTATAATGCATGAACAGGTAACATTTGAATTAAAAATTAATATTATCGATGAGTAAACTTTATTAAAAAACTAGATTAGAATTTTTCAGTAATAAACGCAATACTTTTTTAAATTGCCTTACAAAAAATTCCTATATAACATGTTGATCTACTTTAAATATTATTTTGAGATATATTCTTCGAAGTATGTGTATGGAAGTTTCCAGTTCTAGGGGTTCCACGAAAACAGTTTCTATAGTTCTAGGGGTTCCACGAAAGCACCTTCAAGTTCTAGGGGTTCCGTGAGTTTAAAAAGTTTGAAGACCACTGGTAAAAATAATACTAGCAATTGCATCAAAAAGTTATCATATGTATTTGTGATAGCCTTATAACAAATTCTAATAAAGCCTGAATGCCGTCATATATTTCTGCTTCAATTAATTCAAAATCTTTCACTTGATTTGTTTGTTGTTCGTTCTCGACTTTTTTATTTTTGACTGATTAAAAGACCCACTTATATATATATATATAACATAGTCAGTACGCCTCGTCATGTTGAACAACGGTCAGACGACGAGATGGATATCTGAGCTAGGACTCTATTTTTCTCATCCATTCCATGTCAACACAAGGACTTAGAGTCAACAGATTTAACGTGTAACGGTCTTTGGAAATGTGAAACACACTTATCAGCCACCACGAATCTCTTGTTCTGCTAACCAAGCTACCGTGACCTCTTTGCCTTGACATTCTGATCATATCGACCCTCTTTTATCTTTTTATTTTATATAGGACAGCTTTTAGTATAATATACTACAGATATACATATCATAGTATAATACGTATGTCACATTATTTTTCAAAACTTAATACCGAGATCTCGATATGAAATTAATATTATTATTAATAATAGCTTATTTATTGAAGATAGGAGGAGATAAAGCTCAAAGTGACTGCACAAATTCAGAAAATGATAAGAATTGAATAAAAATGCATCTCATCCCCCACTCTCGACTCAGACACTAAGAGTGAAACTCTGCTTGTAGTGCCATACCCATTAGCAAAAGCAGCTGCACACATGTAAACATCATTGTTATGCTTGCGAACAAATGTTTGCCTTGGTGTCTTGGAAATTAGTAGTTACGGAAGACGAATCACGTATTTCACTGTTCTGCTCCGATGGTCGCGTTGGAATATCAAGTCTGTTTGAAATTTATAAAGGTCTGTTTGTCGAAACTGTCAGGATGGAATGGTTCTATAGTTGATTCACCTGGGGAGATGGACCGTAGTTTGCTGTTGCCGAAACCAAGAACTCAAATTCATCAATTGAATAATTCTTGGTATTGTGGAACTGGAATGCGTGAGACGAGAATACTAACGCTTCCTATTTTATCGATGCTTAAAGGAATATGTAATTTGTTTGTATTGCGGGTTAGTTATGTTTTGTTCAGAGTCCGGTATGAATACTAGTGAGCATGAATTGGAATATGTCGGAGCAGAAATTTAATTACGAATCATTCCCACTTACCACACGAATGAGATTGATGTAGAGAACTTTATGGAGATGATGTAGAGTAGACAGTATTGTCTTGTTCCTATCGAGTGTTTGTAAAAAGAATAGATTAAGAATTAATTCAGCATACTCTTGGTGAAAATTCTTTCTGGCTACTGTTTTACAAATTTGATGTTAAAATATCCATGTCAAGAAAAATCCAGCATAAATTTTAAAAAAGAATTAACGAAAATACATTAGTGTAGTTTACTCAGCTTCGATCTCTTTTATAATTAACAATATTAGTTCAGCAAATGAAAATAAGACTTCAATGAAAATCTTAAAGCTCGATTTTAATAATTCACCTACAGATTTTTTTAGACCATACTTTTACAAAATTTCCTTTTAAGTTTTTAAAAATGTAATGTTAGGTGATTGTGGTAAATTTTCTACCTAACTATTAAACGAAAAACGCATCATAGATTTCAATTATTTCACTGTTTGAGAGTTGCAAATTTTGTAATAATGATTTTGTTTCATGTCTATAAAATAATTCGCTTATTTTTCGCAAATTTTTATAAATGACATTGAAAAACGTTAATTTGCGATTTTTTAACTTTTAAATCATTTCTTCCAGAAACGCATTGATTCAAACAACGCGGAAGTTATATGGTATGAGGATTGTATATTTTATCTTCTTTTAGGAAAAGAATGAGGAAAAGGTGTATATAATTTGGTGAGTTTTATAAAAAAAAATTTTATTGCACAATTAGCAAACAAGTTTATTTGTGATTTTCACTTTCATAAAGGGGAAAGAGCAAACCGCGCTTCGCATTGTTTTAACATATATTTTTCATCACATGATATGTTCTATTTTGGGAGAACTTCTTAGTATTCGTCTGTTCTGAGTAACAGAATTACGATTCTTTTTCGAATGAATCATCACAAAAAAGTATTCTTTTAGAGATCTTCCGAATATTTTTTAGAAAATAATTAAAAAAGGGGAAATCATTAAAAAATATATTAAATTTTTAGATGTGCAATCTTACGCCTAATTCGACATTAAACAAGCTAGTTGGAAGGATTGATAAATTCAGTTAATAAAAAAAATTTTATGCTTGCTAGCCGAATTTTATTTTTAAAAATTTAATCCGTGCGAAGAACGGGTACTACAGCTGGTGTGTATAAGAGAAAGATGAACAGAGAGATAGATAAATAGATTACATGCCAGTTCAGCATATCTAGAATATATTGAAGCTAAAATGAAAATTTTGGTCATGTTACTCACCTTATTTCAAAGTACCTAGGGACATCTTAAGGCATGGGCCCAGCAGCCTCGACCACAATGAAGGACTCGTCTCGTTTACGACTAGGCCTTAATAAGATCATAATTCGAATAATTTCAACGGTCAAATGTTTTTTTCGGTTGTATTCTCTGCAAAACTGGGAATATTGGCTAATATGTCAACAGTCTGCATGTGATGACCATCGTCCATGTATAGGCCTTGTACTACCACCATACACCATCATTACTCGTTCAGTCAAAAGGCGGCAGTCGGTCGTGCGGGTTTATGCGTTTGTAAGTCATGCACATTTATTTGTTTCGGGTTATTGTTTGTACGATTATTTAACAAAGTATGCTATGTAGTTTACTTTTAAGGGCCGTAGGTGGAGCCTACATCTGTGTAAGGGCCCAGGGTCTTTAAAAGTCTTAAGACGTCCTTGATAGTACCCCAAGAAAAAGTAATTGGATTTGGTTTGATATTTGATTAACGTCACATTCTAAGGCAACACGAGGGCTATTGGTGACAGACCTCGTAATTTTGAACATCGGTCAAGTGACGAGGACTTGAATTAGCTGGCACACCATTCTCCAAACTTCCAGACCACGCTAATGGGAGGACTTTGAGCCTCGACAGATTTAACGTGCATCTGCCTTCCTACTAAGCGGATCATCAGTGACACCAAAACTCGAACTCATGACTCGCCTGCACGAGCTCGTGACCATGACCACTCGATTTCCGCGGCCACAAGAAGTAATTAGAATATATTTGACTAATATCGGACTAATGCCTTTTAAATCATTATAAGTATGGAAAGTAACTTAACATTATAATGATTAAACGGAAAGATAAAGGACATGTTTTATATACCGTTAAATCTGAAGTATAACGTGCACTTTGAACCGCAAAAAATAAAATGGAAATTTACAGGCGCGTGTTATACGCCGGGTATGAAAATTATCCCTTTAAAAATAAAAGATGAGCATAAAAAAAATTATTCTTCTACTTGATCGAAATACTGTTTATTTAAAAGAAAGGACATACTTTATGAACATAAAGGGTACAAGTTCTAGAAGTATGCTACTTTTTTCTAAAGCTTGGGATAATTCCTCGAATAAATGGCTTCAAAACATAAGAACCCTGCACACGTACTACGTTTCAGGTCCTTCATAAAAAGGGGGGGGGGGTGCGCGTATATACGGCGAATATACATAAAAATTAAAAAACGCAGCTTGAAAGTATAGGTGTGCGTTTTACGCCGGATTTTACGGTAAGCAGAATTTTTAAAATACTCGACTATTTTGTATTTATAACGAATTTTAGTTTCTCTAATGATTATTTTTAATACCATCAAAAATTAATGCTTCATTTTGCCGTTCTACATGCATAAATTTTTTTAATCTGATTACCACATTTTCTCAAGTAAAAAAAACAAACTGTTATTTGATATTAAAGTTTCAAAAAAAAATAGTATTTTAACGAAAATCTGATTACCACATTTTCTCAATTAAAAAAAACAAACAATAAACTGTTATTTGATATTAAGTTTAAAAAAAATAGTATTTTTTTAACGAAAATAACAAAGTTTTTAAATCAATTCTTTTTCGTAACTCATTCACGTTCAAAGAAAAAAAAAAGACTTTTTATTAATAGTTTTGGTTATTGCTCCCAAAGACCCTCAGGGGGTCACCTTCTTTAGGTGAGTACTGGTGTCACAATCCCGAGGTGCCCTAGTGATCTTTTCCTTTTCCCTAGGGGTTTACTGTCTTTGGTAAACACGGGCTTCACAAACCCGGGGTACCGTAGTGATCCTTCTCTATCTTCGACTCTCCTTCTTGTCATTAAATTCTTTCTTTCCTTTCCCGTCTAGACTACAGACCAATTATTTCGAATTGTACATAGATTCAATTATTGAGTTTTTTTAATAAGAAATCTTAATTTGTCATAAATAACATATTTTGGATTACATTTTGTATTGCAATAAATTTGTTTCTTTTTCCTCAGTTCCTTTAATTATTTTGATTATGTTAATTTTTATCTTAGATATCTTTTGATATTTGATTCCGTATTTTGATATTTATTTCGTATTGAATTTTCATTTATACTTAATTTTTTACGTATTGTTTCAATTTTTGTATGTTTTTGACTAACACCGTTGGTTTTCTGACCCACATGTTTGCCGTGTGCGGCGTCCCGTAAGGAGGAAAATGGTGTTCTGGGGATACCTTTGCGTTCCCTTTGGCCCACGCTTCGCTGTAGATGGGAGGCAGGAGTGAGCCCGCTCCTGTCAATCGGCTGGTGATACCTCTCTTCGGTGTCCTCGGAGAGACATTGCTGTAGGGTTAGTGCTGCAGATAAGGGGTGGCGGGTTTACCCGTTGGATCCTCGCCCTGATGCTGTAGCACTATATTCTGGGTGTACTCCAGGTAAGCGCCGTGCCTGGTTTTTGCCAGATGACCGGCACACTGCTTCCCTTGTTGGACTCCGTGGTGGGTGGAGGCACGCCAGAACGAAGTTTGTTTCGCATTTATGGATCCGAATATGCTGTGCCCGGGTAAAGGCCTTATTTTACCCACAACTACCATTGATAATATTGCTGCACATTCTCGATTTTTAGTTCTATCAATACCGAACAATGAAATGTCACAGAAATCTCCGTTTATAATTCAAAAAGTTTTGACAGGAATAGGTGTGGAGAACCAAAATCCATCATAAAATTACGATCCGGTGACTTACTCATTGAGACTACCTCTGCATTACAAAGTAAATCATTCTTGCTTGCTATAAAACCTTTTTAGATTCTCCACTAACTGTAAGTCCTCACAAATCTTTAAATTCTTGTCGTGGTGTCATCTCCGAAACAGATCTTTTGTGTGCTTCTGAAGCAGAAATCTTGGAAGAACTTACTGATCAGGGTGTTACCCAGGTCAGAAGAATTACAATAAAAAAAGACACATCCCTTTTCCCCACTAAACATTTAATTCTAACCTTCAATAGCCCTAACTTACCATCAAACATTAAAGCCGGTTACCTAAATTGTAAAGTACGTCCCTACATACCGAATCCTCTGCGCTGTTTTAAGTGCCAGAGGTTCGGGCATTCACAAACTTCCTGCCGCGGTCAATTGACTTGCTCTAGATGTGCAACCATTGGGCATTCTTCCACGGATTGTACACTAGAGCCGAAATGTGTTAATTGTTCCCAAACCCATCAATCAGATTCAAAATTATGCCTAAAATGGATGTTAGAAAAACAGATCCAAGAAATTAAAATCAATAAAAATATATCTTACTTAGAAGCACGTAAATTAATAGTTCCTCAGTTAACCCAAACATATGCTCAAGCTACTAAATCTTCAACTACATCTACTACTACCCAAACGGATCCAAGCATCACAAATATCTTGTGTCCACCTTTGCAATGTCTAAAACCAATATCGTCTGCCAATCAGATACCAAGAACGTCCACAATTTCTGTAGCCTCCACATCATCTGCATCAACTCAAACCGGTCTACCTCCTTTCACATCCTCAATAATAGATAAATCATGTAAATCTCAGTTACCTATACCAATTTCTTCTACTGGTATTACTTCTAGCAATAGCCTAAATACCTGTGTTTCGTCTGTAACAACTGAAATTCAGCCAATTGTCTCATTACGTAACACTGCCACATGCAATAGCCGAAATTCCGCTGTATCTCAAGCGGTTAATAATTTAAAACAAAGTAGGAAAAATAGGAGAAAGCTTACAACAGAACCAATGCCTGACATAGAGATTCAAATGACACCACATAAACCGAAAAAAAGCAACATTCATTACACCTCCGAAGATGAAGATATGATTGTCTATGATGTGGAAGAGAGAATCTTTGATGGATTGGCAACATGAAATCTGGACACAAGCAATACTCGACACCTAACAGGAATCGGAAAAAATAATTAAATTATTCTTTTTTAAATTTGATCTATGCATATCGTGTACAGATTTAAAATCGGGTTTTAAATTATCTTGTATATATTTAAACTCACTTCTCTCGTAGCATTTTTATAATGTAAGAATTTTAAATCGATTTTAAACCAGTGTTCGTCAATATTAGATTTTAGATATGCCAAATGCATGTCATTATTTTAAAATTTTAACTGTTTCTAAAATTTCATGTTATTTAAAACAAATGTTTGGCGCAGTATAGCCGAAATCGGCTCTTGCGCCAATAAACCCCATAATCACTCACTCACTCACGCTCCCAAAAGTGTTCCTAATTGAAAATTAAAGTTTGAGAAAAAGAATCTTGAAACTGAAAATTCTGTCTTATGTATAATATTTTCATTTATAATATTACCAATCTGAACACGAGTAAATTGAAAATATTTAATTTTCGAACAAAATTGAAATGTTATGAATAAACTTTAGTATTGTGAGATATTAAAAAAGATTATGAAACATATCTGATTACATGTTGTAGAATACCTTTCACTTTCTCTAAGTTACGCGTAAAAATACCTTTTTTCCCCCAAAACTTCTATGTTATGAGCAACCCGGATTTCATTTAATTTCGAAAAAGAAGAAAAAATTAGGTGCGCTTTACATGATTACCTTTTCTTTCTTTTTGTCAAAGGCATTCTGTAGAATCTGCACAAATGCTCTTTGAGCTCTGCGAACTAAGTTTAAAAAACAAGGACAATTCATTTTAATTTAAATGTCATTTGTTTTTCTAGGCTTCCATTACAACCGCTGTTGCTCGAAAATGATACATCTTTTTTAAGATGGATTTTGCTCTTCGTCTTTTTTGACGGAACTACTAAAGAATAACATAATCCACTTTTTCGTGAAGCAATTTCTTCTTTATTCTTTTTTTAACAATGTAGCAAAGGTATTTTTAACAGAAAACGAAAGCTGTTCCAAAGAATTTTCAAAATTATTGCTTCCAAACACAATTTCTCATTTTGAAAAGCTACAACTCAATGGAATACTGAATACCCGCTTTACATTTTTTCTAAATTACTTCACTTCGCTTTTTTTCTACGTAGCAAAGAAAAAATAAAATGAATTGTTGTTTCCTTTAGTTTGAGATTGTTTCATGTACGCTTCATGAGAGTAAACCAGTTCTTTATTATGATCATCGCTTAAAGATAGAGTAAGATGATCTATATAATGAACTAAATAAAATGGAAGGAATACTGTAAATGGAAAAGCAAGCTTTATATCTCATTATCACTGTTTTATTATTTCTTTTTCGAATAAAAAAAGGTGCGCAAAGTATTTCTTTTATTGTAATTTAATAGACTTTTCAATATCTTGGAAAGTAAATACAGAAAATACGGGATGTTGAATTTTTTTTGAATCAAAGTCTTTCGAGATCCCAATACATGTTGAAGGAAATATTCAAGAAAGAGTTAATTGTTGAAAGAAGAATCTTTCAATTATTAATTTTAAAAGAGCCTGAAGATATTACAAGTCTCTTTTGCATTTGCGCTCATAAAGCTCTCTTTCTTTTTGCAGATTATGTGTGTTTTATGTATTCCGCACAATATCGTAGAAAACACACTTTAAGAGGAAAGATTCCTTTTTTTAAAAAATTTATTTAGTGGAATTTGCAAAAATTCAAAAAGTAGTTGTTAAAAGCTTTCACAAAAGTTTTTTTTTAAAAATGTTTTTGAGAATGTAGTTGTTGAAATGAATTTCATTACATCAATTTTACAAGCTGGAATATGACATTTTAGAATTTTGTATCTATGAAACATTTCTTGAAAATATTGACTGAATAAAGTTGAAATTTTGTAAGAATTCAATCGGTTTGTATTAATTTTTATTTGAAAGAAATATTGAGAATATATTGTTGGAAATAAAGCTTTAGTCTGCTTTTACCTCAATTTTCTATCTCACCTGGAATTTCCTCTATGCGAAGTATAAGCAAATCGTAATGCCATTTAATCATACCGCTATCGAACGTGTCGCATCTAATTTACATAAAGCTTTGTTTTAAGTTCTTTTCTCTTATGGCATCAGTTCTTCTCTTAATATATAAATGCATGTGATCTGCTTATTTAAGAAATTGAGGGATTATTATTATAACTGTTTCTTAAGATGTTGGCAGATTGAATGTTGGATTAATATGCTTCGGGTATGGGAATTTAACTGTTTGCTTTAATGCTAGTAAATTTAATGTTTAAAGCTTTTAAAACTGATTTAATGTGGTTCTGGGGTCTCACTGCGGAAATTATCGTGGGTTAATATCATTATAACTCGCATCATATATTTTATTTTGTTCAAACAAAAATTAATTTATTTTTTGTCATTCTTCTTTTAACGATAAAATAATTGAAGAATATTATTTTATTCTTAAAACTTCCTTTGCTCCATTTTAGAAATATGTAGAATAATGAGCGAAATTCAAGCGAAATAATATATTTCCTTTTTAAATAAAAAGGAAATGTAAGGAATATTTTTCTCAATTGTTCTTTACTACAAAACTTAATATGCACATTGTATAGTAACTTTATAAAAATAGTCTAAATCAGAGGAAATAAACAAAATGATCACGAAGTTCTTGAGAAACAGAAATCTTTGGATAATTACAAGAGAAAACTTTTACAGAATTACTTTTTCTCTTGAAAATCTCTTAAAATCAGAGAGAGAGAGAAATCCTTCTTTTCTTTATTTTTCTTCTATAAATAACAGAAAAAGGCACAGTAAGAAATTCCTTCATTTCGAAAACTGGAGAAAAAGCAGTTCGAAATCCTTTTTATGGTGAATTCAGTGGATGGAAATGAAGTCAGATAGAAAAACCTTTGCTTTCTGGACAGTTAAGAAACTCCACATTTTAGTAAAGAATAAATAAATTTTCTTGTTTCATGGATACTACAAGTTTTTTTTAGAATGAATATGACTTTAATTTTATTTTCCTTTCATAATTCAAATGAAAAACAAAATAAAAGCTACATTTTACAGTTATGAAAAAAATAACTACACAAAATTTTCTTTTTTGCAAATTATTAAAAATAAGAAACTATGTTATATTTACTTTTCTCAATTTGTGTGTGAATAGAATTCTAACAATGATAAAAATTCATACTTTTCCCAGAAAAAAAATCTGCAAGATTATAATTAATACAATGTGTAAAAAAAATTCGGGAATTTTAAAATGTAATTTTGTTAATGTACAAAATATTCGTTATGTCTACCATTTTAAAAAATATATATATAACGAAACTCTTTCTTTTTTTCTTTTTGTAAAAGAATTTATTATATTTGATAGATTCAGTCGTATTCCAGTGGTACTTTCCTTTCCTTTCTTTTTGTGCTTTATTTCCTTCTTTTACATTTGGATTACTAATAGAACTCTCGAATATTTCATTATATAACACAGCTATATATGTTATTATGTTTACTCACGATTTTCTGTTAATTGTTTTGTTCATCATTGTTTGGAAATGATTGTAAGGATTTTATAACATACTAGTCATTTCGTTGAGACTTCCATGACATTGTAACTCTGCATTTTCTTTAGGTTACTGTTATCCAAGTCCAAGAATTAAGCATTTGATTGTATTGAAAAATATTCTTATAGTCCTCACTTGATTTAAAAATGACAGGACTTGAATTCCAAAAACTGAAACATATATTTATCATTCATAACCCTGTAGCCTCCTCCCCTCTCGGAGTCAATTTCCTCAAACCCCATTTTTACCCAATCTGTAATCAGTAAAAGCAACATGCTTGCAAAACTTCGAGTCTGTAAGTCCAATTGTTAAAAAGGAGAATTATTTTATCAATACCCCCTCCACCCCCCACAATTCTTCTTGTGAATCGATTTCCGCAAATTCCGCTTTTGGGGGATAACAAAAGAAACATGTTTGTCGATTTTCAAATATATGGATGAAGTAACTAAGAATCGGAAATTTTTGTCGGAAAAGTCCGAAGGTGGCTTTTTGAGAGTTGATTTTCGTAAAAAAAAAAAAAAAAAAAACCTCGCTCTTAGCAAACTTCTACTCAACAAAAGAAACTCGCTTTTTGAATTCAAGTCTCTAAGTCTAATAGTTATAAAATTTAATTTCTTAAAATCTGTAACGCTCCCTTAACCACCTTTGGAAGTCGATTTACGCAAAACCCGTTTTTAGCTTGTCTCTTTTTGACAGGAGAAATATGTTTGCCAAATTTCAAATTCATAGGTCTAATAGTTTAAAAAAGCAAATTTTTATTTATAATGCATTCGTAACCCCTTGTAAACCTCTTTGGAAGTCAATTTCCATGAAACCCGTTCTTAGCGGATCTCCACACATCAAAAGAAGCTTGTTTTCCGAGTTTAAAGTCTGTGGGTGTAATAGTTCAAAAACGGTATTACGCCCCCTCAACCTTCTTCGGGAGATGATTTTTACAAAATCTTAGCGATTTCTACTTAGCAAAAGGAAAATGCCTGTCTAATTTCAAGTCTGTAGGTCTAATAGTTCCAAAAATCTCGTGATGTGTGAGTCGATTTTCTCCTTTATATATACAGGGTGTCCAGCCTTAATATGACCCAATAGCTAATTCCCGAACCGTTCGTTTTAGATATGCAGTTCCAATTTGAAAAATGTTTAAAAGAGGTAAAGCATGTTTTTACGTGCTTTTCGAACCAAAAAACCCATTTAGAAAAAAATTACAAAAATTAATTTTTATACGGCCCCCAGGTCCTATCACTTATATTTAGGAAAAGATGCAGTACACAAAAACAAAGTAAGCACAAAAAGTTTCATTTTGTTACGATAAAAACTGGCCGAGTTATGGAACTTTGAATTTCCTATATTTTATCCATTTTCTCTGCTATTTTCAAGAAGCTAGTAAGGGGCCGTCTCCAAAGTGAAACATAGAAAAAATAAAATATTTTGGACGAAGAAAACATTTTAAAAGCAGTTCCAAAAAAAATAGACTTACATGCTGCGGTTTCAGTCTGATTTGCTGCGTTTTTGCTGATCATGACGAACGTTAAAAATCTGTTGTGTAGTCGCTTACAATTGCATACAGTCGTATTTTAATATTACGATTTCTAGTGCGGGAGAACGAGATATATACAAATAAACACTGCGAAATGGTACTGTTTTATGTGCAGAGTAATCGAAATAAGAGAGAGGCGGCAAGACTTTATGGCATTAAATTTCCCACTCGAAGAAATCCATCTTATTGTATGTTCAACGCTTGTATAAAACTGGGAATTGTCATAGACGTATTCCCTTGTCTCGTGCCACACCTCTTGCCTTCACCATTATTTAAGTTGGCGCATCATTCCCCATTATGCTATAATTTGAACGGCAAATCCTGTAGTATTTTGCTGTTATTTGTTAAAACAAGCTGTTTTAATCTTTTCGGTACAAGTTTTATTTCTTAATTTATTTTTATGTTTGCCATACAGCAATGCAATTGTCATCTATGATGTTTACTACGATGTTTTAATATTACTATGATGTTTTTTGTGTGTGTATGCTCTTTCTGTAGATAGTGAATTACTGTCTCTAAACTCAATTTATATACGACCCCCTTTTCTGAGCAACTCTGATGCTTCAAATTTATGTAGGTATAAGTTTTATCGTAATAAAATGAAACTTTTTGTGTTTACTTTGTTTTTGTGTGTACTGCATCTTTTCCTAAATATAAGTGATAGGACCTGAAGACGATATAAAAAATTAATTTTTTGTAATTTTTCTAAATGGGTTTTTGGTTCGAAAAGCACGTAAAAACATGCTTTACCTTTTTTAAAACATTTTCAAATGGAAGTGCATGTCTAAACCGAATGGTTCGGGAATTAGCTATTGGGTCACGTTAAGGCTGGACACCCTGTATATGTAAGATAGGCTTTATCCAGCCAACTACTACTCATAATTTAGACTTGAGGTCGGCAACCTTTAGTACCAAACCAATCTTCCAATATGATTCAGCGTGCCACACAGTAGGATATTTTTTAAACAATTCCATTCCTGTAATAATACATGCAGAGTTAGAGAATAGAGGGGAATACTATAGATTTACAGTTTCATTATATATTAACTGTGTATCATTTAAAGTTATGTATTAACAAAAAATAAACAACATAAAATGCCATTCCTTCAACATAAATAAAAAACCAACTAAAATTGTACATATATTATATATTTTTAAACATACTTATTAAAATAAGAAATAGACATAAAATATAAGTATATAAGTATTTCTCCCTTCATTATAGTTAAATAAAAAGATAAATAAAAATTTTAATGCGAACCTGGCGCTTGCACCGCTCTACTTTCATATTGCAAAATCAGGGATATAATGTGTGACTTTCCATTTGACACGATTCTTAGCATTAAATTGTTAAACAATTTCTTTGCGGATTCGAAACATTTTTCTTATGAGGAAAGATTTTTTACTTAAATATGTAGAACCAAAAAGCGGAAAGCAGTGGGTACATGCATTTTTCTCTCTTCAAAAAGTCAAGTGTCTCCAGCAAAGATATTCAGTAACTTACAAAATAGCTGTAAATTTATCTTTAGGGTTTATCTTTCAGATTTTTAGGTAATTCCATGAACTTCCCATAATTCTGAAGATGTTTGTCAAATATGGTTCATTACAATTTGTCAACTTCCACCCACTCAAAACTGACAAATTTGTAGACTAGTGTAGAGTGCCACTGAGATTGTATCGCGTGCCACCAGTAGCGCACACAAAATTTTTTCAAGGTGGGGGGTGTCCATGGTCGAAAGTCTCCCAACTCGTATCATACCTCAAGACAACACCAATTGATTCTTTTGATTTTGTTCACAAAAAACAGTAAAAAATAATTTATTGAATTAATAATTACCATTAATTAATCAAATAAATTGTTAATTACAAGTACTTAATATAATTTTACGTTCTATACATATATAGGCTTATCATCAATTGAAAAAAATTCAAATGCCTTGGGGGGGGGTCCGGACCCCTAAGACACCCCCTTTGTCTGCGTCACTACGTGCCACATATGGCACACGTACCATAGGTTGCAACCCCAGATTTAGACTATACCTCTCATTAAATAAAACTATTGTAGGTCTTTGTAAATAACCATTAATACATCAGAATGAAAAACAGCGAAGTATCTAGAAATTTGATTTTTTTAGATGAAAGGGAGAGGGATTAGGTATTTTTTCATGTCAGAAAATTTAAGTCATCCGTATCTATCCAGTTTTGGGGGGAAAGTGCCAAATTAACTCATCTTAATCAAAGATGTTACAAAATTATGAGACATTTTCGAACATTCATCATGGATAAGGAGAAAAAATGATTCTTAATACAGAAGCAAATCGGATTTAGCTAGAAGACGATTATTGAAAATCGATGATCCTATATTGGATGGTTGGTCACCGTATTCTGAACAACCCCCTGTTCCACCCCTCTGGGTTGTCGAGTTGTTATGGTAGGGAGGAAAGTTTCTAGGGGATCAGTCTGATCCAGATTAAGGAGGGTTTTTTTTTCTTTCTTTTGTGGCAAAAGAAAAAGTCTAATGCATGCCCAATGGAAATGGATAATCAAAAGCTTCTTGATAATCTTTATGATCCGGGTTAGTGGTACAAAGTAACTTTGACCATAATGCGGTACTCTGGAGTTTATTGCTGAATACTTTCTAATAGTACTAATTTTATTTAAGTAATTCGTGCGTGTAAGCAATTTGTAATTTCTTTAAAAAAATTGTTAAATCTGCTTCATTATATTTTGTTTTGTTGATTATTTTTAAAGCGTTAAAACTGTATCAATTACCTGAATGAAATTTAATAATTTGACGACTTTATCTCTAGAACATTTTCTGGAAATTTCTCGAAATTATTGAAGTAACTAATAGTATTATAATTTTCTTATTGATCCTAAATATTCTCAGACATTAAAAAAAATAACGTTGTATTTGCTGTTCAGTTCGCAATATCTAAGTTTACTAATTTAATCAATGATTTAAATTTTAAGGATCTACTTGTAAAAGCAGCTATCTCAAAGGCTTTTATATTTGAATTTATTAGTTCTCTTTTTCACATCATCTTATATCTCTGTAAATAAAATATTTCTCTTGGGGAAACTCTGAAGGTAAATCTCTCAGTGACATTTTTTTGTAGAAATATTCTTGACAAAAACATGATTATCAAATATATAAATTTATGAAAATGGCATTTTGAAAATATTTTGACAAAGAAAAAAAATGTGTTGTTTTACTATCATTAAAAAGTACAAAAGACTGTACAGATTTAAGGTTAGAATTTTGCTCCTCCAAAACCTTTCTCTTGAAAAATCCTTTTATTTAAATGATTAGAAATGGCCATTGTTACTTTGATGACTTTATAAATGAAGTTTTATTAAACTTCATTTCTATTAAAAGAAAAATTAAATACATAAATAAATTTAAATTAGAATTTCTAACTTATTATTTCTTCAAATGATAGGTGATAGTTTTACACTTTGTTAAACAG
>BMAO01035688.1:0-19828 GCA_019973975.1 Trichonephila clavata | reverse complement strand
GATAAATTCAATAATGAATAATAGTTTAAAAAACTAAAAGCACGCTTTTATTGTAGATTGAACTAAAAAATGAAAATTATAGTTAGTAAAAAACTAAAAAACAAGTTTTTTATACTGATTCGAACTAAAAAGTAAAAAATAACTCTTATATAAGAATAAAATTACTAACTAGAAAACTAATGTCATTGTGGTAAAAGCGTGGGGTGCTTTGTACTGCATTTTTACACAGAGGCGGAGTAAGGCGGGGCGGTGTGGGCCACTGCCCACTGCCCACAGGTACATAGGGCCTCGCACCTCAAAGCCGAAATAAATTAAACGAAAAGTAAACAAAATCAAAAGTAATTAATAAATTAGAAAATTCTTAATTTATCTCTTTTTCGCCATAAGATAGCGAAAAAATGGATGTATCGGCGTTTATTATTATTATTTTTAAATACTCTATTTATTAGTGTATGAAAGCATATGAATAAATAATTCGTGAAAATATTGTTTTCCATTTTCTTTTATTAAAAATTTCTCAACTTTGTCTTTCAGCTCATTCGTTCATATTTAGTCTGGCTACATTAGCAAGAGTTAAGCTGCTATCGCGCGGAGAGTTCCCGGTCAGAGACGGGGCATAGTTCAGAACTTCCCATCATTAGAAAGCCAATTAAAGCATCACATGCAGACGCAGTCTCGCTTCATGTTTCTATATCATATTATAAATTTTAAAAGTATTTGATGTGAGAAAAATAATAATGGTACTGGGTATTTTTCATAATTTATCAATCATCAGACTTAGGCACTAAAAGAGATTAAGGAGTTAAAGGGAGAAAAACTGGAATCTGTTGCAGCAAAAAGAAAAAGAAAAGTGGAAAGAGTAATATCCAACCAGGTTTAAAGTTCAGGTATGATGAAATTTCTCGGTAAGACTTAATCTGGGAGAACAGAATCAACTGAATCTGTTCCTTCGACTTCTCAACAACATTTATAAGTTGAATTTGGAAGTTACTTCAGATGCACGGACATGATACGAACGACGAAAATCGGAAGAGAAATAGGTTCAAAAGTTTGCCAATCATAACCTGACGTTGGGATTTCTGTGTTCATGTTGAGTAACACGAGTCACAATTAAGAAGAAGAGATTGAGATTAGTTCTTCGCCTGTGAACAGAGATGCAAGTAACGTAGTGAAACAAACATTTTCCAGTTTTGACCCGGGATTGTATACGTTTCCTATGACAGATGCTCACCGGTCATGATATCATTCAAGTGGTCCCACACAGCAGTTAAATAACAGTGATGAATATTATCCTAAAGAGATGATCATAGACACTTTTCCAATTTTCATTTCTCAGAAACTAAATATTGGTGAAATCAACGTCGTCGCTGGTTGGTTTATTCAAGTTCTAAAAATAAAATTTTTTGTTCTCCATGCAGACTATTTGGTAATTCACAAACTCAAATGGTACAAGAAGGGTGTTGTTATTGGAAACACTTCAGTAGTATTTTACTCAGACATGGAATACTAAAGAACATATGGCTGTATGTTCCATTTGTTAACATTGGAGAAGGGAATAAAAAAAAGTTCGGAAAAACATTAGACTGAGAAAACAAAAGGTGAATTCTTGAATCTCAAAAACATTAGTACAATTTGTTTGCGAGATTAATTGATGTCATAAATTTCCTAGCCTATTATAATTAGAGGTCATAGAGAATCTCTCCAAACAGACGAAGATACAAAGAATTCTGGAAACTTCATAGACTTATTTGATTTGATATCTAAATATGATCTTAAGTTACGGGAACACATAAATCGCATTAATAATAAACTACGTGCTAACCATTATCAAAGCCAAGATATTAAAAATGAATTGATCACAATCATGTCAAATACAATTACCAGCGAAGAAATTGATAGGATAAAAGAGGCAAAATATTATTCTTTTTTACTCGAATGCACTAGAGACTGTAGTATAATTTAACAAATGTCGGTCATCTTAAGATATTATAGTACATCAACTAGAAGTATAGAAGAAAACTTGATCTGATTTTTTGCTGTCACTGAAATAACTGGAGAATATATGATCAATGCAGCACTGGAAGAATAAAAAAAAAAAATGTCTTAAATATTCAGAACTGTCGTGGACAGGGATACGACAATGGTGGAAATATGGTAGGTATAAATAGTGAAGTTAAAACTCGAAATATTAAATATAAATCCCAGGCATTTTTCACACCTTGCGGCTGTCATAGCTGGAATTTGTTATTGATAAACGCAGCTAATTCGTGGTAACAAAAACATTTTTTGGTTTTATTCAGAAGTTTTTTTTGTTGTTGCTATAATCAAGTTTCAGCAAACGCTGGAAAATTATAAAAGAAAAATTTGAGCTTACAAGTAAGCCTTTATCAGACACAAGGTGGGAAAGCAGAATCGAGGTGGTGAAGGCCGCATTATTATAATTTGATGATGTTGTTGAATGCATAGAAAACTTAAAAAACCAAATGGAACAATGCGACACACTCAGTGATTACGATTACGTTTTAAATGAAATGTCTAGTTTGGAATTTATCGTATTATTACATGTATGGTATGAGTTATTAATTATTATGTCAATACCATAAGCAAATCATGGTATTGTACAAGCTCAATTTATGCATTACTCTTGAACATTTGCGTACATTTTGTAACTGGATCAAAGTATCGACAAACTGGATTTGGAAGATGCTTGTCTGACGCTCGTAAGTTTATTGAGTAAAGCAGTTATGATTTGCCAAAAGATTTTAAATATAAAAGAGTACCCAAAAAGAAAAATAATGTTTGATTATGGAGGGGGCGAGCAACCTATAGGGTCTGTCAAAAGCCGGTATGAAATAGACTTTTTTTAATACTATGATTGATTCTGTGATAAACAATATGGGTTCGAGATTTATATCCTTAAATCATTTTGAAAATTTTGCTTTTCTCTCTGACTTAAGCAAGTTGAAAATATTTCAGAAGAGCAAATACTGAAAAACTCTCAAGATTTACACACAGTCTTGTAAGTAGGTGAGAGCAGTGACTTTCAACCTTACGAATTATATGAAGAATTAGAAAATATAATCCTAAATTTACTCAATACCATTACAGACGTGAAACATCTGCTCCAATATGTCATAGCAAACAATTTGAAAGAAATTTTCTTAAATATTTACATAGTCTTTCGAATTTTGTTAACAATACCTGTAAGTATACCGCTTCTACTGAGACGAGCTTTACAAAATCAATACTGATAAAAAAAAATTTCTTATGAAATTCAATGGGTCAGGAATGATTTTCAGCTTTGGCAGTTATATCTACTGAAGCAGATATAGCATCTAAGATAAATTACGAACCAATCATTAAGAATTTCAGCAAATCTAAAAGTCGAAAATTTCAGTTTCTTTAATTTTTCTTTTCTTTTTTTTTTTTCATAATTGTTTAATGAGCCAAAGAAATATGGTTAAAAATTTTGGTTTTTCTTCATGAATAAAAATTGTTTTTTTTTTAAAATTTTATTAGCCTCTTTTTTATGCCACCAGAGGGCATCGCGAAATATATCTTGCCCACATTAAGGTCAGGTCTCGCTCCGCCTCTGTTTTTACACTAAACTCAGCATTTCGGAATAGAACTAGTAAGAAATTATAACAATTTTTATAAAGAACCCCACACTTTTACCCAAATGTCATTAATTTTCTCGTTAATCATTTTATTCTTATTTTAGCAATTATTACTTTTCTTTTTAGTTCGATTCAGTATAAAAGCGTTATTTTATTTAGGTGTAGTGGTAAAATCCTAGCACAGTACACTGCTCTATTTAACAATAAAAGTTTTTCGCCAAATGGCGCCAAGTAAAAATTCGCGTTTTCAAAATGGTGTCAGAGACAAAAACAAGAGGGAAAAACGTGGTTTTCAAAATGGCGTTCAAGAGACGAAAAACATCGAAAAAACGTGGTTTCTAAAACGGACAACATAAGAAACATAAAATCAAAAATAAGAAATTAAATACAAATTGCGGGCATCCATTACAAGATTCTATCAATCCTTTATTCATACAAAAAAAATTATTAATTTCTTACCTTTTATTCAGAAAAAAATCCATTCGTCGCGTTTTTACGAAGAAAAAGTGGTTTCTAAAACAACTTCAGCAAGAAAAACTGATAAAGCGTCGCTTCTAAAACACTACAGTGGGAAGAAAAATCCAATGTGAATGCCTTTGGCTGATGAAATAACGATCTCCATTTCTCTGAAAAACAAATTTTCATATTTCGGATATGCATACCTACCGAAATATTTTCAATCGTTCACTCATTCACAAAGCAAGCATTTCTTTCTTACATCTGTCATTCAAAAGAAAAAAATATCCATTCGTCGAGCTTCAAAAAAGAAAACATAATTTTCATAAGGGCTTCAAGAAGGGGAAAAAAAACGTTGCTTCTCTAAGATGCAATACTGAGAAAAAACATCATCCAAATTGAATTTATCATCGCATCTTCCTTTCTCTCTAACAAACATTCTTTCAGCAGTTGTTTCATTTTTTTTTAAAAAGAAAAACATCCACTCATTCCTTCAATTTCATCTTTCTAGAAAAATTTACACGTCTTCAAGTTGACCGCCAGGAAAAAAAATGACCGCTGCCCAAATCAGGAAAAACTCAAAAAATCCGGTCTGAAAGGGTTACTATTTCCCTAAATTTTGCAAGGTTACCATATTGTAAACTTTATCGGTAGCCTAGGGGTCAAGGAATCGGATCGTGGCTGGCTTGTCATGAGTTCGAGCCCAGCACCACTAAAGACCAGTCGTGTAGGGGAGCAATGCACGTTAAATCTGTCGAGAGATCAAACGTCCTCCCGTTGGTATAGTGTGGTAGTTAGGAGATGGTGTCAACATTTGTGTCGTCCTCGTCACTTGACCATGGTTCAAAATTATGAGATCCTTCGCCAAAAGCCATTGCGTAACTGAAGAGTGTGACGTTAATATTCACTCACTTACTCATTCATGTTGCCTTAGTCACGAACTCGGAACCAGCGAGTTGTGAGATTGTGTCCTGGTCGACCTGCCTTGTAGATGGTTGATACATATTAAAAATGTCACAGGTCAAAGTTCTGTGTTGAGGGCATGGCATGGAAGTCTATGAGCACAGGTTCCTTCCTCGTCATTTGAGGAAGTACAAAACTGAATTTCAGGATGATAAATGAATGATGTTCAAAATTACGAGGTCCAACAACCCTCGTATATTGCTTTAGTGTGCATCGTTAATTAAAAATCAAACCACGAACTCTCATCTCGCTCTAGTAACTGACAAATGATTGGTAGTAAATCCCAGGTGGTCAATGCTTTCTTATGGATCGCTGGAAATTCCTAAATGAATGTAATTTCAACCGTCGGTACTTAAGCAGGTCCAGATAACAGTTTGCAAATTAATCTTTTTAGTTCTTGTTGTCGTGTCCTTCCCACAGGGAGGGAATGAAAGTTGTCATTGCCTGTGAGACAGGTTGGACTTCTTAACGATAGATGGCGACACCATCTATCTCCACATCCACAATTTTGGCATGGAACTGAATGGGAGGGAAATATTCTCCTGCCCCCTGCACTTGTGATTTCTGCTGCGACCGCCCACACTGAAAATTCAACTTAGAAAGAACATTGCAGAAATTTTTTTTAAAATTTCTGTCTGGAAAGCAGTATATACATTTTGCATTTTCATTTATACACGTGTTTCTATATATTATTCAAGATAACATCATCCAATGCTTTTTTTTTCCAAAATGAATTCTAAGTTAATGCGCTATGAAGAATGCACTGCCAAGTACAAATACTGGCAAATAGTTCCACAATTTTAAAGTTCAAGCCCAGCACCACTAAAGACCCACCGTGTAGGGGCACGATGCACGTTAAATCTGTCGAGAGGTCAGACGTCCTTCCTTTAGTGTGGTAGTTAGGAGATGAGGTGCTATCTCAGGTGTCATCCCCGTCACTTGACCATGGTTCAAAATTACGAGGTCCGTTACCAAAAGCTCTCGTGTAGCTGAACAGTGTGACGTTAATATTCACTCACTCACTCCACAATTTGAATGTTTGACATCTGAGGAATTATATATAGAGAGAGATTTTCCCCAAAAATCCCGGGAAATTCTGATTGGAATGGGGTTGCACGAAAACACTTTCTAGTTCTAGGGGTTCTACGAAAACACTTTCTAGTTCTAGGGGTTCTACGAAAACACTTTCTAGTTCTAGGGGTTCCACAAAAACACTTTCAAGTTCAAAGGGTTCCTTGAGTTGAAAAAGTTTGAAGACCACTGATCTAGAGCCATACATGTTATTTGCGACAGACTTTGTAATTCTAAGCCAAGGGTGGCCAACCCGCGGCCTTGAATAATTTTGCGGCCCTCGAGATTCATTACAAAATATGATTATTTTGTACATTATTTTTGTTTTTAATGTAGTGTTTTGTAACAAATATACTTCATAACTGTTTGTATTTTATTACCTTTCTTTTATTTTAATACATTCTTAGAAGTGTGCGGTATTGCAGCGCAGCATCACACTCGATTCCTGTAACTCCATCGCGCTGCCTATTGCTAGAATTAGACATATTTGATCCTTGCATTATTATCATAAATTATCTATGCTTGTATAGATGAAAAATAATGAAATCAATAATAATTCATTCCGTTTTAAATTTTCATTCCAATAAATGTTTGTGATGGGTCTAAATATAATATAAAGATATATAATTTTTGTTTGCAGCCCGCAGGATTATAATGTTTTTCCGAAGTGGCCCGCAAGGTCATTTGAGTTGGCCATCCCTGTTCTAAGCCAAGATCGGATAGCGAGAATGACACTTGAGTTTACAGTTTCTTTGTATTCTTCATGACCTTTTTTGAACTTGGGAATCTCGCGTCTTTAGTCATTATGGCATATAATCCTCCACGATTTTAAATGCTGATTTAAATTCTTTTTATTTTTTTTAAATATATTGCTGGTTTCTGTTTGTGATATTAAAAATATAACATTAGTGTGATAAATAAGAAAAATATTTAGTATGATTGGTGAAAAAAGTTAATTGAAATTAAAATCTGGAATACAGTAACTTTAAAACGATTTTGTGATTTGCCGAGACGAGTAAATCCAAAGCAGAATGTATGCGAGATTTTCGACAAAAGAAACGTGAGAAAAAAAATTAAAAACTGAAGGAGTACAGCCGAAAAGAATTGCACAAAATTCAACTCCACGCAGCAGGGATTTATTTTTGTTTTTTTGCAACGAACACAAATCTCTCAGAAACAAACGGCCGAACCACTTACTGCGTTACCAAATCTGTTTGTCAGTCAGGTAACTTTACGATTGTCCGCTCATAGCTTTTTTGAATGATGAGCTCAAGCTCGAAATGAACACAAACCGAAATATATCGACAACTAACAGTGGTACTGTTATTGACGTTGTTTTTCAAAGGTTATTAAATACTTTAAAATCTCAAGTATATGTGTCATATTTTAGTCATCATAAGTCTATTGTGTGTGTGTCTTCCCCAAATTGAACAAGAATATTTATTTTTGATAAAAAAATTACATGACTCTTTGTGTTAATTAAATAAAATTTTCATTAAAGATAAAATTATTCGATAGAAAATTATTTCCAATCATACCCGATTAATTTTTTTTAGGATTTATATTGCTATTGCGTATTTACCAGGATAACATGTCAGATGTTACACATCATATGCGACTACTGTAAGACTCGTTCCTTTTTTTGTAACTGTATTTATATTAGAAATTCCAACACTAAAACTGTTCTTCCAAAAAATTGTGTGGGTCCCAAAACCAATACTCAATATACTTTATCAGTGGCGTAGCTAGGTATCCAAAGGTCTTGGTGCAAAAAAAGAGAATATTGGTGGAGTTTTATTAATTAAAAATATATTAGAGTATTTTATATATATATATATATATATACAAAGCTGATTCACATCAGCCCTGTGTCAAGCTCTGCAGAACATAGGAAAGCAAAGCTACAAACTACTTACATGTATGCATATGAGTTTCCTTGTGAATTTAGTGATTACCCAGGTTCGATTTGACATGTGATAGACAGGAAATGATAAAAGGAATATGCACAAACAAGAAAATATAATACAAAATTATTATAATTATTTAAAATAAAAACACACGAAAAAACAGAGGAGGGGGGGTCAAAATTACATCAGTCTGTTGCAGATACCAGATTGCGAAACATTGAAATAGGAAAATAGCTTATTATGAATCATATTGTTATAAAAAATAAAATGACCAAGAAGAAATAGCTTCCTGTGTAGTTTTTTTTTAGATGTATGGTAAGACATTTCATGGAACTTGATGTTTATTTTCAAGTAAAGATTAGAAAAATGAAAAATTTGAAAAATAATATAAACTTTTTAAGTAAAATTCGCAACACTATACACAAACAAAGGAAAGAATTTAGGGGAATTCCTTACAAGTTTGAAATTACTTTCAACGGAGTTGCCATGATTACAGCTATGTAACAATCTTTTATATTTATACCTCAATTATGGGAGAAATTATCGCAAGCTGGACTTGCTTGGTGGTCAAGGCGCGAGGGTCCCCTGAGCTCAAGGGCCCCTGTGCACGGCACTACCTAGCCCATTGGTAGTTAGTTACGCCACTGTACTCAATTAAATTTATATAAGATTTTTTTTGTTACATGTCTTAAACCGTTTTTAAATAAAACTATTGAACTGAATCGGAAATGAAGAACTGACCTGAAATATTTTAGGAAAGAGAATAATTTTAATCACATTACACTATTCATTCCATTAATTTTATAAATTTCTCTTGTCATTAAACTGTTTAAAAAAGGATTTTGATGCAATTTAGTATTGAAGAATATCACAGAAAATTGTTTTGAATGTACAGAAATATATATATATATATTTTTTTTTTTTTTATATATATATTAAAGGTTTTTGCCTTAACTAAAACTTATATTTTTATAAAATTCAAATGAAAAACTGATGTTCCTCAAAACAGAAACGAAACAGCGTAAAAAAAGCAGTCTCTTTGTATAACTAGAATGTCGGGCACAGTTTTCATGTAATTGAAAACTGCCATGGGGTGGGCAGTAAAAGAGGGGTCAGTTGTCATATAAATAGTCTTCAGTTGGTTATAAACTGGACCCTCCAAGAACAAAAATAGAAGGCGAAAGAGAGGGGGGGGGAGGGTTTCCTGTCTCGAGCTCCCTTTGCACTTAGAATCCCTCTCGCAACTGTTGTTGAAGAGGCTTGTATGATTCTGTGACGTCATTTTCTTTCATCATGACAGCTGTCAGAACATAATCATCAGAAAATGGGATCAAGTAAATGCAAATTTGGAAAAATAATAGCTTGAAAAAAATGTTTATTTCAAAGTCAAGAAAATATTGAAAATTAAGAAAAAAAGACATATAATTTATCTTTTATGAAGGAACTATTTACCTCCGATCATTAAGACCAGTACTCATGAGTACTTGGCCTTTCTTTTAGAGAAACGCCCATTCCCCCTCCCAGAAGAGGGCGCTATCATCGTTTTAGAGTTGGAATTTCTGTCTAATAATTATAAAAATATACACATAATTAATCAATTGCTGTTGTTAAAATCATAATTTTACAGAATAATACGGGAATAGCACATAAAAACAATATGTCATTTGTACGTCGTATCGTTAAAAACTGCACCATCTTTATTATCGAAAATCACGGCGATGATCTCAGAGTTTTTAGTTTAGCGCTAAAATAGCAAAACTTAAAAACATTAAAAATACACATCTACCTTTTTCCTTAAAAAATTAAATTAAATACAAGTGAAAATTCAGCAATTAAAATGGTAAATAAACAAACATTGTATTCACTTCAATTTGATTGCAAATAAGAAGCAGTGCCGCTAAGCCAGTGGCATCGGGCATCGAACCCAGGCCCTCCGGTCTGTAGTCCGATGCTCTAACCACTAGGCTACCCGCGGCCCTATCTTTTTAGTTTTGGAGGCTTAGCGGCACTGCTTCTTATTTGCAATCAAATTGAAGTGAATACAATGTTTGTTTATTTACCATTTTAATTGCTGAATTTTCACTTGTATTTAATTTAATTTTTTAAGGAAAAAGGTAGATGTATTTTCAATGTTTTTAAGTTTTGCTATTTTAGCGCTAAACTAAAAACTCTGAGATCATCGACGTGATTTTCGATAATAAAGATGGTGCAGTTTTTAACGATACCACGTACCCATGACATATTGTTTTTATGTGCTATTCCCGTATTATTCTGTAAAATTATGATTTTAACAACAGCAATTGATTAATTATGTGTATATTTTTATAATTATTTTTGTTTTTTTGGCATTTATAGAATTAGAATTTGTAGCGAATAACTTGCATAAGCACAAATTGACGTCATCATACGTTAACAATCATTACTAAATACTAGTGTTAGTAAAATTGCAAAATATCTTTGCAGTAAGATCAATTAAAAATGATTCTATGTGAACAAATGTTTAATTGTTATCCATTGACATATTTTTTGTGGGGGGTGGAGATCTGAAAGCTACTTCATCAAGAGAAATCTTAAATTTTGCAGGGTTACATGAAAAGCATGGACATTTCCTTTCGAAATTCACCAAATCTAAGGTGCTTGTTTGACATAAATGAATGATTTCATTTTCCATTAGGCATGTTGAAAAGTAATGAATCCCCAAATTGACAGCTTAAAAAAAGAACCGTTAAAAGACATTGGAGACTGCAAGTATGTCAAAAATATAATTTTAGAAGGCATTAATATTTTGAATTGTGTATTTAATTGAAGTAAAAGCAAATTTTTAGATTTAAATAATTATCTTAGAAAAAATATTGAAAAATAAATAATATCATATCTTTTATAAAGGACAATTAATTACTGAAATGTTAGAAAAAACTACAATTTCACCAAAGTAATTGTATTTTTGTATCACAGAGAAATTTAAGATTATTACATATTATATCATCGATCAATTCATCAAATGAAGAGACATTGCCACAAATTTGGCAGTATGGAAACTAGTTGAAAAATTTTCTCATGTATGTTCAAACTTGTTTGTATATATGACAGTGGCACACACAATGTTTGGGTTTGGGGTTCAACCCCTCTCCCATAGACTGACAAATTCTTAATTTTTAACATGTATAGATGACATAATATTTTTATGGCCTATTCCCATATTAGTCTGTACAATTACGATTTGGCGAAATTGGTCGATATTATGCGTAAGTACCAAATTTAATTTGAAAGAGAGAAAGAAATATTCTCTTAAAATCATATGATTAAAAAATTAAATGTCTAAGTTCCAAAAGTAAATGACCAACTTGTGTTAAGTGGTGAAATTGTCGAATCGGCCACTGGTCCACCAAATTTTGAAAAATCGCCAACTGTGATCTGACTTCTTCACTGATACAAACTCACGAGGATTACTAGATTTGGCGCATTTATTGATTTGGCAAAAAAACACTTGGCTGGATAAGTGGCCGATTTGACAATTCAACCTGTGTGGTGAATCTTCCTTCCAATGAAAAAAAAAATCGCATTTCAAATATTAAATATTATAAGAATTTACTAGCATAGTATAAATATAGAAAACATATTTCTTTTAATTGAATATATTGAATACATATATTTTTTATTGAATCTGACTAACTTAAACTTTTTATTATAAAAAGATATACATTGTATTTTTTTAAAAATATATTTTTAAATACAAATTTTTTAAATTTTGAGAGAATTTTTTAAAGTTTGTAATAATTTTAAAATTATCTTGGAAATTTTTATAGATTGCTTGAGTTCAGTTCTGCATTGTAATTGATGATAATTCAATTTCCTTTATGTCAGTTGTCCTCTTTCCAAAATTTTCCCATATAATTTATTTAGGAATTATTTTGAAGTTCTCTAGAAAAAAATTATAAAAGTTCTCTAAGGTGTCTTGTGTCATCTGCCAATCCAGAAGTCATTATTATCAAGACCCTGCTAAATAAAAAAGGTTGCAGAATGATATAATGGAAATGGAAATATACCACACACACACATCCAAATTTCATGAAGCAGTTTGCACAGCTTATAGTAAAATTGTTAATACTCTAAAATGAACTAAAGAAAAGGGAAAATTTGTTATTTCATCATTATATATATAAAAGAATAGGATCAAAATAAGTACCGTAAAATCAATTGTATAACACACACTTTGAACACAAAAAATAAAATTTAAATATACAGGTGTGTGTAATATGCCAGATATGAAAATGATAGCTTTAAAAATTAAAAAAAATTACTCTTCTACATACATGAAAATGAGTCCTGGTTTATTCACTGGGTGCTTGGGGTGAGTGACCAGGAGCTTGGAAGGGCCCAAATAAGCTGGACTTAATCAGATTTTCTGGTTATAAATTTCAATTCTCAAGTGTCAAGGGTGCATGTAGATCTTCTGCACCCAGGGCCTGCAAAATGAGCTTAAATTGGCTGTAATCAAAATATTGTTTACTTAAAAGAAGTGACATTCCTTATAAATTGAAAGAGCTGTAGTTTGAGATGTATACTATTTTTTCAAATGCTTGGAATAATACCTCTAATTAAAGACTTCAACATTGCACATGTAAATTTCTGGTTTCATCATAAAAGAAAGGTGCATGTTATTTGACAAATATATCTAAAAATTAAAAAATACAGTTTGAAAGTATAGGTGTGCCTTATATGCCAGACTTTACTGTATCTGTATTGTACTTTGAAACCTCTCTCCTGAGAAAATTATTTCTGTATAGCAATGGAATTTTCAAACTAGTTTGATTTTACATTAACCTAAACATATTCTCAAGTTTGTAACATTCATTCTAAATATACAAAATTAAAAGGTGTGTGTTTAAAAAGTGTGAAAAATGGAATGTGACATAAAGAGTTTTATATCAAAATTATTAATGGATGGAATTCTCTGACTAATTATATTTGAAAAATGGTGATGTTGTGAAATGAACAGTCATTGCTTGTATTAAAGAACATGACAAATAATTTGACTAGTGTGTTTAATGTAAATTTACATTTTATGGTTATGATAAAATTGAATTTTAAGAACTAATGGCTAATTTTTAATAGAAATACATATATTTTAAGAATGGGGCTTCCTGATGAAGAACTTGAGGACATTGAAGATTTGGGTCAAACTCCAGAAGTATCACGGTTAGCTCAGTTAAAAGCATCTGGTCCGGTTCCAAAAGTTATTCGCAAAAATGTGGGTAATCACGAAGTGGTTGCTGACAGTATAATCCCAGGTATAATTATTAGTATACATATATGTACACGCACACATAAAATTTTTTAAGTATATTTACTTAATAAGAATTTTGTTAATATATTTTTATACATAAAGATATAGAAATATTTTATCTAATACTAGTTTATTTTCCTAATTAAAGTTTTTGAAATTCTTTTCTGCATATCTTAGCTTATTTTCACCTTCTTTATTTGAACAATTTACATGTTTTAATGTATTATAGGAACTCAAAGTGTATATGTCAAAACATGGGGATGTACTCACAATAGCTCAGATAGTGAATATATGGCTGGTCTGCTAAATGAGTATGGGTATAATATAACAGGTTTGTGTTAAACTTTTTAAATAAAATTTTGAATATGATTAAATATATAAATTTTTTGATGCTTTGTTTGTATATTATTTTGACCTTAGCTGTATATTATATTAATGTAGATTTGAGCCCCTACTTATGTTCTTAGATAATAATACTATATCATGCCAGTACTCTGATGTTTATTAAAATAGAAATTATCATCTGTTTATGATCTTTTGTCATGCTTTTTTTTCCTTTTGTAATAATAGAAATGGGTACTTACATATTAACATCACTGCAACCAAATTTGCACTATGGTAATTGCGCCAAGTGCCACCAAAATTTCCAACTGTTTCTTTCTTTCCCAAAAAAAATAACAAGAATCTTTTGTTATCATGGAGCGGTTCACAGGCCGCACATTTTTCTGCAGTTACCCTAATACTTAAGTACCCAGAAGTGATATCCTAGTATAAATACAAATACCTCAAAAGTGAAACATGAGATTTTGTGAAATTACTAATTACAAAGGAACACTATATAAATTTTCCTTTGGTGATCAGTAATAATTTCTAATAATATTTTTTGGTTCCTAGTTTAATATTTTTATTACGAATTTTTCAAAATAAGTTAAACTGTGAAGTAATCTAATCTTCCAAAGTTTTGAATAAATATGTCCCTTGAAATGTTTTATGAATTTTTTCAATTTTCTGGGCAATATTCTGAATAAAACCATTTTAATAGGAAAATTAAGATGATTGGCATGATATTCAAAGAGTTTTTGGATAATGTAGTTGAATTATTATCAGAAATAAATTAGAAATACTGCTTTGAAATGTCTTAGGCAGGGCCGCCGCGTGGGGGTGGCAAAATTGTTCACCGCACAAGGGCGCCTGGGGGCCAAATTTTATAGTACTTATAGTTTTTTAATTTAATGTTACTTACACACATAAAAGTTGTTTGTAAAAAACTTGCAATTTTGCATGTTTTATCTTTTTTTGGCAATAAAATAAGATTTTATTTTTTTTGAATTTTATATTTTAATTTAATTTAATTTTGTTTTCGTTTCTGCGGATTGTTTTCGTTTGTGTAAAACAAAATTTGATTTCCGATATCAACAATAAAAACACGTTCCGTGTGGAGTTCACGCTATTATTCGTAACATGTAACAACAGGAATCGGGAATGATTTGTATCGGCATAAATTTTTATTCATTATATGCTGAGAAGATGTTGTAGCTCAACATATTTGCTTTGTTTGCAATTATAATATATGTACATTTTTAAAATTATGTAAATCGCTTGGTTTTTCTTCTCCAAATCATATTTTGCTTCATGATACTGTTATTAAATTGTTCTCAAAAGTCGAAATAAAATCTTTATCGCAGCGTTTCTCAAACTGTGGGGCGTGCCCTCCAGGAGGGCGTGATAACCCTACTTGGGGACGCGAACGTATCGCGAAAAATCGAAAACAAAAGATTTAAAATAATTATCAATTTGGTAAAATAATTTACAATTTAAAATAATTACAAAGTAAAATAGATTCTTATATAATAAAAAATAAAATAAAATTCCCACTGATATAATACTCAACACTTATAAATGTATCAGTACTGCACTAAGTATTTGATAATTATGTTATCAATATTCAATTAAAAACAAGTTTTTTCCAGTGACTCCCCTGGTCTTGTCATATACAAAATATTTATCTTGATAAATTGTGCGGTTTATAATTAAAGTCGTATTGTATTGTAGTTAGAGTCATTTCAAGGCATGGGCCAACTAGGCCCGGGTCCAGGACCTCGCTCTCAGTGGGGGCCTCATTTCGTTCTCGACTCCGTCTTAAAAAGATCATGATCCGAATAATTTTAATGTCATCAAATATTATTCCCGTATATTCCCTTCGAAAAACAGTTAATTTCAAATTGCATGTCAATTGGCAAAAGTGATAAGACTGTATTATTACGTGATGACCGTTGTCCAGTGGCATAACGTACGTGGCGTAACTAAGCCCACTTTTCCGCTTAAGCACGCTAGGCACATGCCTTGGACGAAAAAGATTTGGGGGCGCAAAAAATTAAAGGGTGAAAAAAGAGAAAAAAATTCAAATTACAGAGAACGTGCAACCGCCCAGTGTTTATTAAAAAGCCAATTATTCTCTTTCATTTTTATATCTAAATTATCAAATCTTCGTTACACTATTGGCCAAATTATTATGTAAATCGCTTGGCTTTTATTCCCCAAATCATATTTTGTGTCATGTATATCTGTTATTAAATTGTTCTCAAATCTCGAAATAAAATCTTTATTGCAGCGTTTCTCGAACTGTGGGGCGCACCCCTAAGGTGGGCGTGCCAACCCTACTTGGAGGGGGGGGGGAGCGCGAGTATATTACGAAAAATCGAAAATAAAATATTTAAATAATTATCAATTTAATAAAATAATTTGCAATTTAAAATAATTACAAAGCAAAATATATTCTTACATTATATAATAAAAAATGAAATACACATTCAAACTGATATAATACGCACTACTTATAAATGTAGCAGTTCTGCACAAAGTATTTGATTATTAATTTATCAATATTCACTTAAAAACAAGTTCAGTACTTACTAGTGACTCTCTTGGGCTTGTCATATACAAAATTTATTTACAAAACTTATTATTGCGTTTATAATTAAAGTCGTATTGCATCGTAGTTTTACCATCAAAGTACATTATAATTGCATTCAGTACATTGTTATTGTAAGAAGTGGGGCACGATGCAAATTTTAGCTGAATTATAGTCGCAAATATTGAAAGTTTGAGAAGGCACTGCTTTATCGTGATCTACAACACTCTTTTTGGTATCATGAATTTCTTTAAGGGGGGGGGGATTCTAAGCAGGATTATACACAAGGGCAGCCGAATATACGATTTCTTAAAATTTAAAATATAAATATAAATGGTTGCAACATTACTGTAATCGTCGCAATTCAGTTGAAAGTAATTTCGAATTTGTAGGAATTTCACCTAAATTCTTTTCATTGTTTGTTCAGTGTTGCGAACCTTACTTATTGAAAAGTTCTTGTTATTTTCAATATTTTCATAGACTGTTATTTGAAAATAAACTTTCAAGTTCCATGAAAACTCTTACCACACTTATTATTACATCTTAAAAAACCTACACAAGAAGCAATTCCTTCCTAGTTGCATTCTATTTTTAATAACAATATGATTCACATAATAAGCTAGTTTACTGTTTCAATGTTTTGCAATCTTCTCGTATGATGTAATTTTACTGATGTAATTTTGTCCCCCCTCCTCTGCTCTTTTGCAGATGTTTTTTTTTTATATAAATAATTGTATTAAACTTTCTTGTTCATGCATATTTTTTGCATCATTTCCTGTCTATCTCGGTGGGCTATTTTGAAAATTTCATTTACCTTTTTGTACAACGATTGTGATGTAATTTATATTTGCAGAATTTATCATATTCTGAATGTCTTATATCATACAAAGATTTAAAAATTCAAATTTATCGTAACCAGATTATTCACTGAAAATTTGTTTACTGAAGTACACACATTTTTGTTAAAATCATTCTTACTTTTAGAGAAATATATTACTCTAGAAATATACTACTCATATCGTAAAGCGTTTAAAATTTACTTCAGATAATCGTAGATCAGATGAAGCGTATGAACATGCAATTGCCAATACAAGTATCGTTGCTGATGATTAGGGGGTGGATACTGATTTTCCACCAAGTCGAAACAGGTTTAAAAAGAAACTGTTTCAAGATCAACAAACCGACGAACCAATCAACAATCCAAGACAAAAGTTTAAGGTTGAATTTTACAATATAATATTAGACACTGCTATATACTATATACCTAATTTAAAAAACTGGAGTGACAATGAAATTTTAAAACATTGTGAAGAATTAGAACGAAAATTAACGGATGCTAAAAATATTAATGAAAAAGATATAGATGGATTAAATTAGTTTGAAGAAATAAAATCTTTCCGGGGGGGGGGATGTTTTACGAAAGAGGATATGTCACCTATTGATGTTTTAAATTATATTTATGAAAACAATCTCATCGATACATTTCCAAATATTGCAATAGCTTTACCGATTTCTTTAACCCTGCCAGTTTTGGTGGCTACTGGAGAGCGAAGTTTTTCAAAACTTAAAAATATAAAAAACTAAATGCGATCTACTATGGCGCAAGAGAGATTATCGGACTTGTCAATTATATCCATAGAGAGCAAAATTTTGGATAAATTAAATATAAAAGAATGGATACGAGCATTTGAAGCTTCTAAAGCTAGGAGAGTCAATATATTTAAATATATTTTCTAATTTTTATATTTCACTTAAAAATTTTATATCATTTTTGCTTTGTTTTTAAAATTTATGAAATAATAAAAAAACAAAACAATAAGACAAACGTGTTTTAATATTATAATTTTAAAGCTTTTCAGTTCGAAAGTCAAATTTCGAATACTATAAATGAGTATTTCTTATTTTATTTGTAGCACTTTATAAGAGTGCAACAGAACCCCATAAAGGGGCGCCGAATTTCAACTTGAACAAGGGCGCCTAATACCCACGCAGCGGCCCTGGTCTTAGGTATACAAAGTGTGTCTATTACAGATGAATCTCTAATCTCCTTTTTTTATATAATAGTGAGCATAGTTCAATGGCTATCTATTAGTTACATTATATTTAAGAAACTAACAATATTTACATTCACACTTAAAAATATACCAATAAAAAGAAAATTGTTTTTTTGTAAAGCCAAAAAATGTTTCAAATACATTTTTTTTTAATTAGATTTCAAAAAATAGAAGAGGGGGGAAAATCTAGTGGGTTTGATGTAAATCATCTATTTTGTACAAATAACAAAGGATACAAATAGGTGGAGTTTTTGGAAATATTTTTGATCAACCTTGTTTTTTATGTTTATTTATGGGTAGACTAAACATTCTTTTCATTATTATGTCAAGGAATTCTGTATTTGTTTAATTATTTTGAATAGTTTATTAAAGAATTGAGTAATTATTTCACAAAATTATAAGCTTTCAATTAAATATAAGCTTAAATATATAGCAAAATTATAAGCTTTCTGTCAAACAATTTAAATCTTTACAAACAGTAATGATTCTGCAATTAAAATAGAATTACTGTGTAGTATTCTATAAATAAAAGAATTATTTTGTGAAATACCCAGAATGAATGTTATTTGGTAAATTTCGTTATTTAGTAGTGTTATATGGTAGTTGTAAATAGTTTATTAAACTTTTATATCTTTTTTATCTATGAGAAGCATAGTAAGTTTTTCAAAACTTTTAACCCTCTCCTTGTATATTATTTTATCAAAGTAGAGTTTAAAATTTGCATATCTTTTTGTTACATATTTCAAATATATCTATTAAATCTACATTTTAGAGTTAAAATAAACAAAAGAAATTTTGTAAAAGAGTTTTTATTTTAAAATATAGAATAAGATTATCAAAATATATGAACATCGAAACATAAATGAAAACATAAACAGCATGGGTTGCACAGCTAAATAGTCGGAATCACAGAAATTGTGGGTTGCGCAAATTTTGCTATACCTATGTTGCCCGGGGAAATCACGGGATGCACAGTGAGAGGGTTAATGGGTGTTTTGAATTTATTCGAATAATTTTGAAACACCTGAAAATTAATCCTTAAAATATAACATTCAAAGTATTTTATTATTTTAGCATGAATTCCGTCTACAAATATATTCCATCAACTATTTGTTTTCACTATTAAATATTTTTTCAAACTGATTTTTTCAACTATTAATTATTATAAGATATTCTTTAGAAATTTATAAGATTTAAATAGAAAAATCTTATAAATTTGTTTTTTTTTTAGATGAATCATCTTTAGCACATATTTGGCTGTTAAACAGTTGCACAGTGAAAAATCCAGCTGAAGATCATTTCCGAAATGCTATTGAAGAAGGTCGAAAGAAAGGGAAATATGTTGTTGTTGCTGGTTGTGTTTCACAAGCTGCACCAAAGACACCTTATTTGCAAGGATTAAGCGTGATTGGTGTCCAGCAAATTGATCGAGTTGTTGAGGTTGTTGAAGAAACTTTAAAAGGTAAATGGCATTTTTTAATTTCCTCATACTGTTTGAATAAAAAAATGTGCATTAGTATCATGCATTGTTTGTTAAATTTAGGCACATTTATTGAAATAGT
>BMAO01035687.1:0-18725 GCA_019973975.1 Trichonephila clavata | reverse complement strand
GCTACATGTATTCGTGATCAGCGTCGGACTTTACATAAGAAAATTGAGTTTGGTTGGAATAGGAGTTAGAAATTTTTTCCCTGTTCATGACGTCTCCCCTGCCAAATATCCAAAAAATGTGAAATTTTTATTGCAATAACTTTTGATCAATTGAAATTTTGAAAAAGCTACATGTATTCGTGATCAGCGTCGGACTTTACATAAGAAAATTGAGTTTGGTTGGAATAGGAGTTAGAAATTTTTTCCCTGTTCATGACGTCTCCCCTGCCAAATATCCAAAAAATGTGAAAATTTTTATTGCAATAACTTTTGATCTAATTGAAATTTTGAAAAGAGCTACATGTATTCGTGATCAGCGTCGGATTTACATAAGAAAATTGAGTTTGGTTGGAATAGGAGTTAGAAATTTTTTCCCTGTTCATGACGTCTCCCCTGCCAAATATCCAAAAAATGTGAAAATTTTTATTGCAATAACTTTTGATCAATTGAAATTTTGAAAAAGCTACATGTATTCGTGATCAGCGTCGGACTTTACATAAGAAAATTGAGTTTGGTTGGAATAGGAGTTAGAAATTTTTTCCCTGTTCATGACGTCTCCCCTGCCAAATATCCAAAAAATGTGAAAATTTTTATTGCAATAACTTTTGATCTAATTGAAATTTTGAAAAGCGCTACATGTATTCGTGATCAGCGTCGGATTTACATAAGAAAATTGAGTTTGGTTGGAATAGGAGTTAGAAATTTTTCCCTGTTCATGACGTCTCCCTGCCAAATATCCAAAAAATGTGAAAATTTTTTTATTGCAATAACTTTTGATCTAATTGAAATTTTGAAAAGAGCTACATGTATTCGTGATCAGCGTCCGGACTTTACATAAGAAAATTGAGTTTGGTTGGAATAGGAGTTAGAAATTTTTTCCCTGTTCATGACGTCTCCCCTGCCAAATATCCAAAAAATGTGAAATTTTTATTGCAATAACTTTTGATCTAATTGAAATTTTGAAAAAGCTACATGTATTCGTGATCAGCGTCGGACTTTAACATAAGAAAATTGAGTTTGGTTGGAATAGGAGTTAGAAATTTTTTCCCTGTTCATGACGTCTCCCCTGCCAAATATCCAAAAAATGTGAAAATTTTATTTGCAATAAACTTTTGATCTAATTGAAATTTTTGAAAAGCGCTACATGTATTCGCTGATCAGCGTCGGATTTTACATCAGAAAATAGAGTTTGGTTGGAATAGGAGTTAGAAATTGTTTTCCCTGTTCATGACGTCTCCCCTGCCAAATATCCAAAAAATGTGAAAATTTTTTATTGCAATAACTTTTGATCAATTGAAATTTTGAAAAGCGCTACATGTATTCGTGATCAGCGTCGGACTTTACATAAGAAAATTGAGTTTGGTTGGAATAGGAGTTAGAAATTTTTCCCTGTTCATGACGTCTCCCCTGCCAAATATCCAAAAAATGTGAAAATTTTTATTGCAATAACTTTTGATCTAATTGAAATTTTGAAAAGGCTACATGTATTCGTGATCAGCGTCGGACTTTACATAAGAAAATTGAGTTTGTTGGAATAGGAGTTAGAAATTTTTCCCTGTTCATGACGTCTCCCCTGCCAAATATCCAAAAAATGTGAAAATTTTTATTGCAATAACTTTTGATCTAATTGAAATTTTGAAAAGAGCTACATGTATTCGTGATCAGCGTCGGACTTTACATAAGAAAATTGAGTTTGGTTGGAATAGGAGTTAGAAATTTTTTCCCTGTTCATGACGTCTCCCCTGCCAAATATCCAAAAAATGTGAAAATTTTTATTGCAATAACTTTTGATCTAATTGAAATTTTGAAAAGCTACATGTATTCGTGATCAGCGTCGGATTTACATAAGAAAATTGAGTTTGGTTGAATAGGAGTTAGAAATTTTTCCCTGTTCATGACGTCTCCCCTGCCAAATATCCAAAAAATGTGAAAATTTTTATTGCAATAACTTTTGATCTAATTGAAATTTTGAAAAGCGCTACATGTATTCGTGATCAGCGTCGGATTTACATAAGAAAATTGAGTTTGGTTGGAATAGGAGTTAGAAATTTTTCCCTGTTCATGACGTCTCCCCTGCCAAATATCCAAAAAATGTGAAAATTTTTATTGCAATAACTTTTGATCTAATTGAAATTTTGAAAAGAGCTACATGTATTCGTGATCAGCGTCGGACTTTACATAAGAAAATTGAGTTTGGTTGGAATAGGAGTTAGAAATTTTTCCCTGTTCATGACGTCTCCCCTGCCAAATATCCAAAAAATGTGAAAATTTTTATTGCAATAACTTTTGATCAATTGAAATTTTGAAAAAGCTACATGTATTCGTGATCAGCGTCGGACTTTACATAAGAAAATTGAGTTTGGTTGGAATAGGAGTTAGAAATTTTTTCCCTGTTCATGACGTCTCCCCTGCCAAATATCCAAAAAATGTGAAAATTTTTATTGCAATAACTTTTGATCAATTGAAATTTTGAAAAGCTACATGTATTCGTGATCAGCGTCGGACTTTACATAAGAAAATTGAGTTTGGTTGGAATAGGAGTTAGAAATTTTTCCCTGTTCATGACGTCTCCCCTGCCAAATATCCAAAAAATGTGAAAATTTTTATTGCAATAACTTTTGATCAATTGAAATTTTGAAAAAGCTACATGTATTCGTGATCAGCGTCGGACTTTACATAAGAAAATTGAGTTTGGTTGGAATAGGAGTTAGAAATTTTTTCCCTGTTCATGACGTCTCCCCTGCCAAATATCCAAAAAATGTGAAAATTTTTATTGCAATAACTTTTGATCTAATTGAAATTTTGAAAAGCTACATGTATTCGTGATCAGCGTCGGATTTTACATAAGAAAATTGAGTTTGGTTGGAATAGGAGTTAGAAATTTTTCCCTGTTCATGACGTCTCCCCTGCCAAATATCCAAAAAATGTGAAATTTTTATTGCAATAACTTTTGATCTAATTGAAATTTTGAAAAGAGCTACATGTATTCGTGATCAGCGTCGGACTTTACATAAGAAAATTGAGTTTGGTTGGAATAGGAGTTAGAAATTTTTTCCCTGTTCATGACGTCTCCCCTGCCAAATATCCAAAAAATGTGAAATTTTTATTGCAATAACTTTTGATCTAATTGAAATTTTGAAAAAGCTACATGTATTCGTGATCAGCGTCGGACTTTACATAAGAAAATTGAGTTTGGTTGGAATAGGAGTTAGAAATTTTTCCCTGTTCATGACGTCTCCCCTGCCAAATATCCAAAAAATGTGAAAATTTTTATTGCAATAACTTTTGATCAATTGAAATTTTGAAAAGAGCTACATGTATTCGTGATCAGCGTCGGACTTTACATAAGAAAATTGAGTTTGGTTGGAATAGGAGTTAGAAATTTTTTCCCTGTTCATGACGTCTCCCCTGCCAAATATCCAAAAAATGTGAAAATTTTTATTGCAATAACTTTTGATCAATTGAAATTTTGAAAAAGCTACATGTATTCGTGATCAGCGTCGGACTTTACATAAGAAAATTGAGTTTGGTTGGAATAGGAGTTAGAAATTTTTTCCCTGTTCATGACGTCTCCCCTGCCAAATATCCAAAAAATGTGAAAATTTTTATTGCAATAACTTTTGATCTAATTGAAATTTTGAAAAGCGCTACATGTATTCGTGATCAGCGTCGGACTTTACATAAGAAAATTGAGTTTGGTTGGAATAGGAGTTAGAAATTTTTCCCTGTTCATGACGTCTCCCCTGCCAAATATCCAAAAAATGTGAAAATTTTTATTGCAATAACTTTTGATCTAATTGAAATTTTGAAAAGAGCTACATGTATTCGTGATCAGCGTCGGACTTTACATAAGAAAATTGAGTTTGGTTGGAATAGGAGTTAGAAATTTTTTCCCTGTTCATGACGTCTCCCCTGCCAAATATCCAAAAAATGTGAAAATTTTTATTGCAATAACTTTTGATCTAATTGAAATTTTGAAAAGGCTACATGTATTCGTGATCAGCGTCGGACTTTACATAAGAAAATTGAGTTTGGTTGGAATAGGAGTTAGAAATTTTTTCCCTGTTCATGACGTCTCCCCTGCCAAATATCCAAAAAATGTGAAAATTTTTATTGCAATAACTTTTGATCAATTGAAATTTTGAAAAGCGCTACATGTATTCGTGATCAGCGTCGGACTTTACATAAGAAAATTGAGTTTGGTTGGAATAGGAGTTAGAAATTTTTTCCCTGTTCATGACGTCTCCCCTGCCAAATATCCAAAAAATGTGAAAATTTTTATTGCAATAACTTTTGATCTAATTGAAATTTTGAAAAGAGCTACATGTATTCGTGATCAGCGTCGGACTTTACATAAGAAAATTGAGTTTGGTTGGAATAGGAGTTAGAAATTTTTCCCTGTTCATGACGTCTCCCCTGCCAAATATCCAAAAAATGTGAAAATTTTTATTGCAATAACTTTTGATCTAATTGAAATTTTGAAAAAGCTACATGTATTCGTGATCAGCGTCGGACTTTACATAAGAAAATTGAGTTTGGTTGGAATAGGAGTTAGAAATTTTTTCCCTGTTCATGACGTCTCCCCTGCCAAATATCCAAAAAATGTGAAAATTTTTATTGCAATAACTTTTGATCTAATTGAAATTTTGAAAAGCGCTACATGTATTCGTGATCAGCGTCGGACTTTACATAAGAAAATTGAGTTTGGTTGGAATAGGAGTTAGAAATTTTTCCCTGTTCATGACGTCTCCCCTGCCAAATATCCAAAAAATGTGAAAATTTTTATTGCAATAACTTTTGATCAATTGAAATTTTGAAAAAGCTACATGTATTCGTGATCAGCGTCGGACTTTACATAAGAAAATTGAGTTTGGTTGGAATAGGAGTTAGAAATTTTTTCCCTGTTCATGACGTCTCCCCTGCCAAATATCCAAAAAATGTGAAAATTTTTATTGCAATAACTTTTGATCAATTGAAATTTTGAAAAGCGCTACATGTATTCGTGATCAGCGTCGGACTTTACATAAGAAAATTGAGTTTGGTTGGAATAGGAGTTAGAAATTTTTCCCTGTTCATGACGTCTCCCCTGCCAAATATCCAAAAAATGTGAAAATTTTTATTGCAATAACTTTTGATCAATTGAAATTTTGAAAAGAGCTACATGTATTCGTGATCAGCGTCGGACTTTACATAAGAAAATTGAGTTTGGTTGGAATAGGAGTTAGAAATTTTTTCCCTGTTCATGACGTCTCCCCTGCCAAATATCCAAAAAATGTGAAAATTTTTATTGCAATAACTTTTGATCAATTGAAATTTTGAAAAGAGCTACATGTATTCGTGATCAGCGTCGGACTTTACATAAGAAAATTGAGTTTGGTTGGAATAGGAGTTAGAAATTTTTTCCCTGTTCATGACGTCTCCCCTGCCAAATATCCAAAAAATGTGAAAATTTTTATTGCAATAACTTTTGATCTAATTGAAATTTTGAAAAGCGCTACATGTATTCGTGATCAGCGTCGGATTTTACATAAGAAAATTGAGTTTGGTTGGAATAGGAGTTAGAAATTTTTTCCCTGTTCATGACGTCTCCCCTGCCAAATATCCAAAAAAATGTGAAAATTTTTATTGCAATAACTTTTGATCTAATTGAAATTTTGAAAAGCGCTACATGTATTCGTGATCAGCGTCGGATTTACATAAGAAAATTGAGTTTGGTTGGAATAGGAGTTAGAAATTTTTTCCCTGTTCATGACGTCTCCCCTGCCAAATATCCAAAAAATGTGAAAATTTTTATTGCAATAACTTTTGATCAATTGAAATTTTGAAAAGAGCTACATGTATTCGTGATCAGCGTCGATTTTACATAAGAAAAATTGAGTTTGGTTGGAATAGGAGTTAGAAATTTTTTCCCTGTTCATGACGTCTCCCCTGCCAAATATCCAAAAAATGTGAAAATTTTTTTATTGCAATAACTTTTGATCTAATTGAAATTTTGAAAAAGCGCTACATGTATTCGTGATCAGCGTCGGATTTTACATAAGAAAATTGAGTTTGGTTGGAATAGGAGTTAGAAATTTTTTCCCTGTTCATGACGTCTCCCCTGCCAAATATCCAAAAAATGTGAAAATTTTTATTGCAATAACTTTTGATCTAATTGAAATTTTGAAAAGCGCTACATGTATTCGTGATCAGCGTCGGATTTTACATAAGAAAATTGAGTTTGGTTGGAATAGGAGTTAGAAATTTTTTCCCTGTTCATGACGTCTCCCTGCCAAATATCCAAAAAATGTGAAAAATTTTTATTGCAATAACTTTTGATCCAATTGAAATTTTGAAAAGAGCTACATGTATTCGTGATCAGCGTCGGATTTACATAAGAAAATTGAGTTTGGTTGGAATAGGAGTTAGAAATTTTTTCCCTGTTCATGACGTCTCCCCTGCCAAATATCCAAAAAAATGTGAAATTTTTATTGCAATAACTTTTGATCTAATTGAAATTTTGAAAAAGCGCTACATGTATTCGTGATCAGCGTCGGACTTTACATAAGAAAATTGAGTTTGGTTGGAATAGGAGTTAGAAATTGTTTCCTGTTCATGACGTCTCCCCTGCCAAATATCCAAAAAATGTGAAATATTTTATTGCAATAACTTTTGATCTAATTGAAATTTTGAAAAGCGCTACATGTATTCGTGATCAGCGTCGGATTTTACATAAGAAAATTGAGTTTGGTTGGAATAGGAGTTAGAAATTTTTTCCCTGTTCATGACGTCTCCCCTGCCAAATATCCAAAAAATGTGAAAATTTTTTATTGCAATAACTTTTGATCCAATTGAAATTTTGAAAAGAGCTACATGTATTCGTGATCAGCGTCGATTTTACATAAGAAAATTGAGTTTGGTTGGAATAGGAGTTAGAAATTTTTTCCCTGTTCATGACGTCTCCCCTGCCAAATATCCAAAAAATGTGAACATTTTTTATTGCAATAACTTTTGATCTAATTGAAATTTTGAAAAACGCTACATGTATTCGTGATCAGCGTCGGACTTTACATAAGAAAATTGAGTTTGGTTGGAATAGGAGTTAGAAATTGTTTCCCTGTTCATGACGTCTCCCCTGCCAAATATCCAAAAAATGTGAACAATTTTTATTGCAATAACTTTTGATCTAATTGAAATTTTGAAAAGCGCTACATGTATTCGTGATCAGCGTCGGATTTTACATAAGAAAATTGAGTTTGGTTGGAATAGGAGTTAGAAATTTTTCCCTGTTCATGACGTCTCCCCTGCCAAATATCCAAAAAATGTGAAAATTTTTATTGCAATAACTTTTGATCCAATTGAAATTTTGAAAAGAGCTACATGTATTCGTGATCAGCGTCGGATTTTACATAAGAAAATTGAGTTTGGTTGGAATAGGAGTTAGAAATTTTTTCCCTGTTCATGACGTCTCCCTGCCAAATATCCAAAAAATGTGAAATTTTTTTATTGCAATAACTTTTGATCCAATTGAAATTTTGAAAAGCGCTACATGTATTCGTGATCAGCGTCGGATTTTACATAAGAAAATTGAGTTTGGTTGGAATAGGAGTTAGAAATTTTTTCCCTGTTCATGACGTCTCCCCTGCCAAATATCCAAAAAATGTGAAAATTTTTTATTGCAATAACTTTTGATCCAATTGAAATTTTGAAAAGCGCTACATGTATTCGTGATCAGCGTCGGATTTTACATAAGAAAATTGAGTTTGGTTTGAATAGGAGTTAGAAATTTTTTCCCTGTTCATGACGTCTCCCCTGCCAAATATCCAAAAAATGTGAAATTTTTTTATTGCAATAACTTTTGATCTAATTGAAATTTTGAAAAAGCTACATGTATTCGTGATCAGCGTCGGATTTTACATAAGAAAATTGAGTTTGGTTGGAATAGGAGTTAGAAATTTTTCCCCTGTTCATGACGTCTCCCCTGCCAAATATCCAAAAAATGTGAAAATTTTTATTGCAAATAACTTTTGATCTAATTGAAATTTTGAAAAGCGCTACATGTATTCGTGATCAGCGTCGGATTTTACATAAGAAAATGAGTTTGGTTGGAATAGGAGTTAGAAATTTTTTCCCTGTTCATGACGTCTCCCCTGCCAAATATCCAAAAAATGTGAAAATTTTTATTGCAATAACTTTTGATCTAATTGAAATTTTGAAAAGCGCTACATGTATTCGTGATCAGCGTCGGATTTTACATAAGAAAATTGAGTTTGGTTGGAATAGGAGTTAGAAATTGTTTCCCTGTTCATGACGTCTCCCCTGCCAAATATCCAAAAAATGTGAAATTTTTATTGCAATAACTTTTGATCTAATTGAAATTTTGAAAAAGCGCTACATGTATTCGTGATCAGCGTCGGATTTTACATAAGAAAATTGAGTTTGGTTGGAATAGGAGTTAGAAATTGTTTCCCTGTTCATGACGTCTCCCCTGCCAAATATCCAAAAAATGTGAAAATTTTTTATTGCAATAACTTTTGATCCAATTGAAATTTTGAAAAGAGCTACATGTTATTCGTGATCAGCGTCGATTTTACATAAGAAAATTGAGTTTGGTTGAATAGGAGTTAGAAATTTTTTCCCTGTTCATGACGTCTCCCCTGCCAAATATCCAAAAAATGTGAAAATTTTTATTGCAATAACTTTTTGATCTAATTGAAATTTTGAAAAGCGCTACATGTATTCGTGATCAGCGTCGGATTTACATAAGAAAATTGAGTTTGGTTGGAATAGGAGTTAGAAATTGTTTCCCTGTTCATGACGTCTCCCCTGCCAAATATCCAAAAAATGTGAAAATTTTTATTGCAATAACTTTTGATCAATTGAAATTTTGAAAAGAGCTACATGTATTCGTGATCAGCGTCGGATTTTACAATAAAGAAAATTGAGTTTGGTTGGAATAGGAGTTAGAAATTTTTTCCCTGTCATGAACGTCTCCCCTGCCAAATATCCAAAAAATGTGAAAATTTTTATTGCAATAACTTTTGATCTAATATGAAATTTTGAAAAAGCGCTACATGTATTCGTGATCAGCGTCGGATTTTACATAAGAAAATTGAGTTTGGTTGGAATAGGAGTTAGAAATTTTTCCCTGTTCATGACGTCTCCCTGCCAAATATCCAAAAAATGTTGAAAACTTTTTATTGCAATAACTTTTGATCTAATTGAAATTTGAAAACGCTACATGTATTCGTGATCAGCGTCGGATTTACATAAGAAAATTGAGTTTGGTTGGAATAGGAGTTAGAAATTGTTTCCCTGTTCATGACGTCTCCCCTGCCAAATATCCAAAAAAGTGAAAATTTTTTATTGCAATAACTTTTGATCCAATTGAAATTTTGAAAAGCGCTACATGTATTCGTGATCAGCGTCGGATTTTAATAAGAAAATTGAGTTTGGTTTGAATAGGAGTTAGAAATTTTTTCCCTGTTCATGACGTCTCCCCTGCCAAATATCCAAAAAATGTGAAATTTTTTTATTGCAATAACTTTTGATCTAATTGAAATTTTGAAAAGCGCTACATGTATTCGTGATCAGCGTCGGATTTTACATAAGAAAATTGAGTTTGGTTGGAATAGGAGTTAGAAATTTTTTCCCTGTTCATGACGTCTCCCCTGCCAAATATCCAAAAAATGTGAAAATTTTTTATTGCAATAACTTTTGATCTAATTGAAATTTTGAAAAGCGCTACATGTATTCGTGATCAGCGTCGGATTTTACATAAGAAAATTGAGTTTGGTTGGAATAGGAGTTAGAAATTTTTCCCTGTTCATGACGTCTCCCCTGCCAAATATCCAAAAAATGTGAAATTTTTTATTGCAATAACTTTTGATCAATTGAAATTTTGAAAAGCGCTACATGTATTCGTGATCAGCGTCGGATTTTACATAAGAAAATTGAGTTTGGTTGGAATAGGAGTTAGAAATTTTTTCCCTGTTCATGACGTCTCCCCTGCCAAAATATCAAAAAAATGTGAAAATTTTTATTGCAATAACTTTTGATCTAATTGAAATTTTGAAAAGCGCTACATGTATTCGTGATCAGCGTCGGATTTTACATAAGAAAATTGAGTTTGGTTGAATAGGAGTTAGAAATTTTTCCCTGTTCATGACGTCTCCCCTGCCAAATATCCAAAAAAATGTGAAATTTTTTATTGCAATAACTTTTGATCTAATTGAAATTTTGAAAAGCGCTACATGTATTCGTGATCAGCGTCGGATTTTACATAAGAAAATTGAGTTTGGTTGAATAGGAGTTAGAAATATTTTCCCTGTTCATGACGTCTCCCCTGCGAAATATCCAAAAAATGGAAATTTTTTTATTGCAATAAACTTTTGATCTAATTGAAATTTTGAAAAGCGCTACATGTATTCGTGATCAGCGTCGGATTTTACATAAGAAAATTGAGTTTGGTTGGAATAGGAGTTAGAAATTTTTCCCTGTCATGACGTCTCCCTGCCAAATATCCAAAAAATGTGAAATTTTTTTATTGCAATAACTTTTGATCTAATTGAAATTTTGAAAAGCGCTACATGTATTCGTGATCAGCGTCGGATTTTACATAAGAAAATTGAGTTTGGTTGGAATAGGAGTTAGAAATTTTTTCCCTGTTCATGACGTCTCCCCTGCCAAATATCCAAAAAATGTGAAAATTTTTATTGCAATAACTTTTGATCAATTGAAATTTTGAAAAGCAGCTACATGTATTCCGTGATCAGCGTCGGATTTACATAAGAAAATTGAGTTTGGTTGGAATAGGAGTTAGAAATTTTTCCCTGTTCATGACGTCTCCCCTGCCAAATATCCAAAAAATGTGAAAATTTTTTATTGCAATAACTTTTGATCTAATTGAAATTTTGAAAAGAGCTACATGTATTCGTGATCAGCGTCGGATTTACATAAGAAAATTGAGTTTGGTTGGAATAGGAGTTTAGAAATTTTTCCCTGTTCATGACGTCTCCCCTGCCAAATATCCAAAAAATGTGAAAATTTTTATTGCAATAACTTTTGATCTAATTGAAATTTTGAAAAGCGCTACATGTATTCGTGATCAGCGTCGGATTTACATAAGAAAATTGAGTTTGGTTGGAATAGGAGTTAGAAATTTTTCCCTGTTCATGACGTCTCCCCTGCCAAATATCCAAAAAATGTGAAAATTTTTATTGCAATAACTTTTGATCTAATTGAAATTTTGAAAAGCGCTACATGTATTCGTGATCAGCGTCGGATTTACATAAGAAAATTGAGTTTGGTTTGGAATAGGAGTTAGAAATTTTTTCCCTGTTCATGACGTCTCCCCTGCCAAATATCCAAAAAATGTGAAATTTTTATTGCAATAACTTTTGATCTAATTGAAATTTTGAAAAGCGCTACATGTATTCGTGATCAGCGTCGGATTTTACATAAGAAAATTGAGTTTGGTTGGAATAGAGTTAGAAATTTTTCCCTGTTCATGACGTCTCCCTGCCAAATATCCAAAAAATGTGAAAATTTTTATTGCAATAAACTTTTTGATCTAATTGAAATTTTGAAAAGCGCTACATGTATTCGTGATCAGCGTCGGATTTTACATAAGAAAATTGAGTTTGGTTGGAATAGGAGTTAGAAATTTTTTCCCTGTTCATGACGTCTCCCCTGCCAAATATCCAAAAAAATGTGAAATTTTTATTGCAATAACTTTTGATCTAATTGAAATTTTGAAAAAGCGCTACATGTATTCGTGATCAGCGTCGATTTACATAAGAAAATTGAGTTTGGTTGGAATAGGAGTTAGAAATTTTTCCCTGTTCATGACGTCTCCCCTGCCAAATATCCAAAAAAATGTGAAAATTTTTATTGCAATAACTTTTGATCTAATTGAAATTTTGAAAAGCGCTACATGTATTCGTGATCAGCGTCGGATTTTACATAAGAAAATTGAGTTTGGTTGGAATAGGAGTTAGAAATTTTTCCCTGTTCATGACGTCTCCCTGCCAAATATCCAAAAAATGTGAAATTTTTTATTGCAATAACTTTTGATCCAATTGAAATTTTGAAAAGCGCTACATGTATTCGTGATCAGCGTCGGATTTACATAAGAAAATTGAGTTTGGTTGGAATAGGAGTTAGAAATTTTTCCCTGTTCATGACGTCTCCCCTGCCAAATATCCAAAAAATGTGAAAATTTTTATTGCAATAACTTTTGATCTAATTGAAATTTTGAAAAGCGCTACATGTATTCGTGATCAGCGTCGGATTTTACATAAGAAAATTGAGTTTGGTTGGAATAGGAGTTAGAAATTTGTTTCCCTGTTCATGACGTCTCCCCTGCCAAATATCCAAAAAATGTGAAATTTTTTATTGCAATAACTTTTGATCTAATTGAAATTTTGAAAAACGCTACATGTATTCGTGATCAGCGTCGGATTTTACATAAGAAAATTGAGTTTGGTTGGAATAGGAGTTAGAAATTTTTTCCCTGTTCATGACGTCTCCCCTGCCAAATATCCAAAAAAATGTGAAATTTTTTTATTGCAATAACTTTTGATCTAATTGAAATTTTGAAAAGCGCTACATGTATTCGTGATCAGCGTCGGATTTTACATAAGAAAATTGAGTTTGGTTGGAATAGGAGTTAGAAATTTTTTCCCTGTTCATGACGTCTCCCCTGCCAAATATCCAAAAAATGTGAAATTTTTATTGCAATAACTTTTGATCTAATGAAATTTGAAAAGCGCTACATGTATTCGTGATCAGCGTCGGATTTTACATAAGAAAATTGAGTTTGGTTGGAATAGGAGTTAGAAAATTTTTTCCCTGTTCATGACGTCTCCCCTGCCAAATATCCAAAAAATGTGAAAATTTTTATTGCAATAACTTTGATCCAATTGAAATTTTGAAAAGCGCTACATGTATTCGTGATCAGCGTCGGATTTACATAAGAAAATTGAGTTTGGTTTGAATAGGAGTTAGAAATTTTTCCCTGTTCATGACGTCTCCCCTGCCAAATATCCAAAAAATGTGAAATTTTTATTGCAATAACTTTTGATCTAATTGAAATTTTGAAAAGCGCTACATGTATTCGTGATCAGCGTCGGATTTTACATAAGAAAATTGAGTTTGGTTGGAATAGGAGTTAGAAATTTTTCCCTGTTCATGACGTCTCCCCTGCCAATATCCAAAAAATGTGAAATTTTTATTGCAATAACTTTTGATCCAATTGAAATTTTGAAAAGCGCTACATGTATTCGTGATCAGCGTCGGATTTTACATAAGAAAATTGAGTTTGGTTGGAATAGGAGTTAGAAATTTTTTCCCTGTTCATGACGTCTCCCCTGCCAAATATCCAAAAAATGTGAAAATTTTTATTGCAATAACTTTTGATCTAATTGAAATTTTGAAAAGCGCTACATGTATTCGTGATCAGCGTCGGATTTTACATAAGAAAATTGAGTTTGGTTGGAATAGGAGTTAGAAATTTTTTCCCTGTTCATGACGTCTCCCCTGCCAAATATCCAAAAAATGTGAAAATTTTTATTGCAATAACTTTTGATCCAATTGAAATTTGAAAAGCGCTACATGTATTCGTGATCAGCGTCGGATTTTACATAAGAAAATGAGTTTGGTTGAATAGGAGTTAGAAATTTTTCCCTGTTCATGACGTCTCCCCTGCCAAATATCCAAAAAATGTGAAAATTTTTATTGCAATAACTTTTGATCCAATTGAAATTTTGAAAAGCGCTACATGTATTCGTGATCAGCGTCGGATTTACATAAGAAAATTGAGTTTGGTTGGAATAGGAGTTAGAAATTTTTCCCTGTTCATGACGTCTCCCCTGCCAAATATCCAAAAAATGTGAAATTTTTTATTGCAATAACTTTTGATCTAATTGAAATTTTGAAAAGCGCTACATGTATTCGTGATCAGCGTCGGATTTTACAATAAGAAAATTGAGTTTGGTTGGAATAGGAGTTAGAAATTTTTTCCCTGTTCATGACGTCTCCCCTGCCAAATATCCAAAAAATGTGAAAATTTTTATTGCAATAACTTTTGATCTAATTGAAATTTTGAAAAGCGCTACATGTATTCGTGATCAGCGTCGGATTTTACATAAGAAAATTGAGTTTGGTTGGAATAGGAGTTAGAAATTTTTTCCCTGTTCATGACGTCTCCCCTGCCAAATATCCAAAAAATGTGAAAATTTTTATTGCAATAACTTTTGATCTAATTGAAATTTGAAAAGCGCTACATGTATTCGTGATCAGCGTCGGATCTTTACATAAGAAAATTGAGTTTGGTTGGAATAGGAGTTAGAAATTTTTCCCTGTTCATGACGTCTCCCCTGCCAAATATCCAAAAAATGTGAAAATTTTTATTGCAATAACTTTTGATCTAATTGAAATTTTGAAAAGCGCTACATGTATTCGTGATCAGCGTCGGATTTTACATAAGAAAATTGAGTTTGGTTGGAATAGGAGTTAGAAATTTTTTCCCTGTTCATGACGTCTCCCTGCCAAATATCCAAAAAATGTGAAAATTTTTATTGCAATAACTTTTGATCTAATTGAAATTTTGAAAAGCGCTACATGTATTCGTGATCAGCGTCGGATTTACATAAGAAAATTGAGTTTGGTTGGAATAGGAGTTAGAAATTTTTTCCCTGTTCATGACGTCTCCCCTGCCAAATATCCAAAAAATGTGAAATTTTTTATTGCAATAACTTTTGATCTAATTGAAATTTTGAAAAGCGCTACATGTATTCGTGATCAGCGTCGGATTTTACATAAGAAAATTGAGTTTGGTTGGAATAGGAGTTAGAAATTTTTTCCCTGTTCATGACGTCTCCCCTGCCAAATATCCAAAAAATGTGAAAATTTTTATTGCAATAACTTTTGATCTAATTGAAATTTTGAAAAGCGCTACATGTATTCGTGATCAGCGTCGGATTTAACATAAGAAAATTGAGTTTGGTTGGAATAGGAGTTAGAAATTTTTTCCCTGTTCATGACGTCTCCCCTGCCAAATATCCAAAAAATGTGAAATTTTTTATTGCAATAACTTTTGATCTAATTGAAATTTTGAAAAAGCGCTACATGTATTCGTGATCAGCGTCGGATTTTACATAAGAAAATTGAGTTTGGTTGGAATAGGAGTTAGAAATTTTTTCCCTGTTCATGACGTCTCCCCTGCCAAATATCCAAAAAATGTGAAAATTTTTTATTGCAATAACTTTTGATCTAATTGAAATTTTGAAAAGCGCTACATGTATTCGTGATCAGCGTCGGATTTTACATAAGAAAATTGAGTTTGGTTGGAATAGGAGTTAGAAATTTTTTCCCTGTTCATGACGTCTCCCCTGCCAAATATCCAAAAAATGTGAAAATTTTTATTGCAATAACTTTTGATCCAATTGAAATTTTGAAAAGCGCTACATGTATTCGTGATCAGCGTCGGATTTACATAAGAAAATTGAGTTTGGTTGAATAGGAGTTAGAAATTTTTTCCCTGTTCATGACGTCTCCCCTGCCAAATATCCAAAAAATGTGAAATTTTTTATTGCAATAACTTTTGATCTAATTGAAATTTTGAAAAGCGCTACATGTATTCGTGATCAGCGTCGGATTTTACATAAGAAAATTGAGTTTGGTTGGAATAGGAGTTAGAAATTTTTCCCTGTTCATGACGTCTCCCCTGCCAAATATCCAAAAAATGTGAAAATTTTTATTGCAATAACTTTTGATCTAATTGAAATTTTGAAAAGCGCTACATGTATTCGTGATCAGCGTCGGATTTTACATAAGAAAATTGAGTTTGGTTGGAATAGGAGTTAGAAATTTTTTCCCTGTTCATGACGTCTCCCCTGCCAAATATCCAAAAAATGTGAAAATTTTTATTGCAATAACTTTTGATCTAATTGAAATTTTGAAAAGCGCTACATGTATTCGTGATCAGCGTCGGATTTTACATAAGAAAATTGAGTTTGGTTGGAATAGGAGTTAGAAATTTTTTCCCTGTTCATGACGTCTCCCCTGCCAAATATCCAAAAAATGTGAAAATTTTTATTGCAATAACTTTTGATCTAATTGAAATTTTGAAAAGCGCTACATGTATTCGTGATCAGCGTCGGATTTTACATAAGAAAATTGAGTTTGGTTGGAATAGGAGTTAGAAATTTTTCCCTGTTCATGACGTCTCCCCTGCCAAATATCCAAAAAATGTGAAAATTTTTATTGCAATAACTTTTGATCTAATTGAAATTTTGAAAAGCGCTACATGTATTCGTGATCAGCGTCGGATTTTACATAAGAAAATTGAGTTTGGTTGGAATAGGAGTTAGAAATTTTTTCCCTGTTCATGACGTCTCCCCTGCAAATATCCAAAAATGTGAAAATTTTTATTGCAATAACTTTTGATCAATTGAAATTTTGAAAAGCGCTACATGTATTCGTGATCAGCGTCGGATTTTACATAAGAAAATTGAGTTTGGTTGGAATAGGAGTTAGAAATTTTTCCCTGTTCATGACGTCTCCTGCCAAATATCCAAAAAATGTGAAATTTTTTATTGCAATAACTTTTGATCTAATTGAAATTTTGAAAAGCGCTACATGTATTCGTGATCAGCGTCGGATTTTACATAAGAAAATTGAGTTTGGTTGGAATAGGAGTTAGAAATTTTTTCCCTGTTCATGACGTCTCCCCTGCCAAATATCCAAAAAATGTGAAAATTTTTTATTGCAATAACTTTTGATCTAATTGAAATTTTGAAAAGAGCTACATGTATTCGTGATCAGCGTCGGATTTTACATAAGAAAATTGAGTTTGGTTGGAATAGGAGTTAGAAATTTTTTCCCTGTTCATGACGTCTCCCCTGCCAAATATCCAAAAAATGTGAAAATTTTTATTGCAATAACTTTTGATCTAATTGAAATTTTGAAAAGCGCTACATGTATTCGTGATCAGCGTCGGATTTTACATAAGAAAATTGAGTTTGGTTGGAATAGGAGTTAGAAATTTTTCCCTGTTCATGACGTCTCCCTGCCAAATATCCAAAAATGTGAAAATTTTTTATTGCAATAACTTTTGATCTAATTGAAATTTTGAAAAGCGCTACATGTATTCGTGATCAGCGTCGGATTTTACATAAGAAAATTGAGTTTGGTTGGAATAGGAGTTAGAAATTTTTCCCTGTTCATGACGTCTCCCTGCCAAATATCCAAAAAATGTGAAAATTTTTATTGCAATAACTTTTGATCTAATTGAAATTTTGAAAAGCGCTACATGTATTCGTGATCAGCGTCGGATTTACATAAGAAAATTGAGTTTGGTTGAATAGGAGTTAGAAATTTTTTCCCTGTTCATGACGTCTCCCTGCCAAATATCCAAAAATGTGAAATTTTTATTGCAATAACTTTTGATCTAATTGAAATTTTGAAAAGCGCTACATGTATTCGTGATCAGCGTCGATTTTACATAAGAAAATTGAGTTTGGTTGGAATAGGAGTTAGAAATTTTTTCCTGTTCATGACGTCTCCCTGCCAAATATCAAAAATGTGAAATTTTTTTATTGCAATAACTTTTGATCTAATTGAAATTTTGAAAAGCGCTACATGTATTCGTGATCAGCGTCGGATTTACATAAGAAAATTAAGTTTGGTTGGAATAGGAGTTAGAAATTTTTTCCGTGTTCATGACGTTCCCTGCAAATATCCAAAAAATGTGAAATTTTTTATTGCAATAACTTTTGATCTAATTGAAATTTTGAAAAGCGCTACATGTATTCGTGATCAGCGTCGGATTTTAATAAGAAAATTGAGTTTGGTTGAATAGGAGTTAGAATTTTTTCCTGTTCATGACGTCTCCCTGCAAATATCCAAAAATGTGAAATTTTTTATTGCAATAACTTTTGATCTAATTGAATTTTGAAAGCGCTAATGTATTCGTGATCAGCGTCGATTTTAATAAGAAATTGAGTTTGGTTGAATAGGAGTTAGAAATTTTTTCCCTGTTCATGACGTCTCCCCTGCCAATATCAAAAAATGTGAAAATTTTTATTGCAATAACTTTTGATCTAATTGAAATTTTGAAAAGCTACATGTATTCGTGATCAGCGTCGGATTTACATAGAAAATTGAGTTTGTTTGGAAATAGGAGTTAGAAATTTTTTCCTGTTCATGACGTCTCCCTGCAAATATCCAAAAAATGTGAAAATTTTTTATTGCAATAACTTTTGATCTAATTGAAATTTTGAAAGAGCTACATGTATTCGTGATCAGCGTCGGATTTACATAAGAAATTGAGTTTGGTTGGAATAGGAGTTAGAAATTTTTTCCTGTTCATGACGTCTCCCTGCCAAATATCCAAAAATGTGAAAACTTTTTATTGCAATAACTTTTGATCTAATTGAAATTTTGAAAAGCTACATGTATTCGTGATCAGCGTCGTTTACATAAGAAAATTGAGTTTGGTTGGAATAGGAGTTAGAAATTTTTTCCCTGTTCATGACGTCTCCCCTGCCAAATATCCAAAAATGTGAAAATTTTTTATTGCAATAACTTTTGATCTAATTGAAATTTTGAAAAGCGCTACATGTATTCGTGATCAGCGTCGGATTTACATAAGAAAATTGAGTTTGGTTGGAATAGGAGTTAGAAATTTTTTCCCTGTTCATGAC
>BMAO01035686.1:0-13732 GCA_019973975.1 Trichonephila clavata | reverse complement strand
TTTCAAGATTATATTCAACGTCAAAGGAAGAAAAGTGTAGCAAAAGATTTATTTTGATATTTTGGGTAAAGAAAACTTTTTAAAAAATAATAGTAACATGTACGGAATATATATATGTATAATATATATTGAAAAACTATTACATTATGACCAACTGCTTGCTGTGAAATAAGATTACCTTTCGTCTCAAAACCCCAACACCACTCGAGTTATTGACACGAAATGGCTGACAGGTAGTATGAGACATTCTTTATCAGTCATTTACCGAATGAACCTGGCGAATTCAATTTTTCAGATGAAATGTTTGATTGGATTCATGTCAAGTAAATTCAGGGCAGATTATTTTCAGGTGAGGTGCAAAATTTTGCAGTCCATTTAAGTAGAATATCTATAGCTTAAAGTTACTCGAGTGCTAATAATTGATCAATTAAATAATATATTAATTCATATATTGTTACTTAATTTAAATTTAATCTTCCAAAAACTATTTTCTTCTTCACACTTCCGTTTTACATTGAAGGGTCAATACTATACGACCAGAGCATTCAGTTAGTCTCAATGACTTGATAGAAAGTCCGAGGTATCTCTGCTCCCAGGCACTCAGTAACTGCTCCTGAAATTCCTGCTCCAGCACTTTGCTAGGTGATAACGTTGTAATACGTACTCTACCTGTTGAAACTGCAAATGCACAGAAGGTCGTTAGTTCTTTTTGCAAACGATTTTGGTGTAGTTAATTTTTATCAATAAATACCATATTTTTTGAGGCAATTTGCTTCTTCTGTTGGTCATGATTCTTACAATAGATCTAGCTCGAATATTGCATGAAAGTAAACTTTTCTTAGTTCTGACTTGCAAATTGTACTCCATTCCTCATGAATCATTTTCCAAAGTCCGTTCAGTGTTCTTGTATGCATTTTTATTAAGGTTCGTTTCAATAAACCGAAAGCACACAGTTCCTTTGAAGAACGTAGGATGATTTACACATGTTTTATTAAATGGGATACACTTTATTCCTGTTTCTGATTCTTTCTTTTCTAAATAAGTGACAGTTGACTCAGACGTGTAACTAGAGGCTTTGTCTAACTTTTGTAACTAGAGGCTTTGAAGCTGTACTTTATAAATGTCTTTTCTATATAAGATTGAAATTCCTTCTCAAAAATTGGTTCTGAAATATTTTGCTGATAGTAGAGTGAATTAATTTGGCTTTACTGTAGACATTTTTGATTTTTAATTTGCCTTTATTAGAAAATACTGCAACTATCATAAATCCATTTGGGAACTTTATTGTACACTGACAAAGCCATTTTGTACAATTAATACCGTAAGTTGATGAATAGAATTTTTTTTATTACAGTCACTTAAATATAGCCATGCCTCATCGATTGTTACACCGAGAATTTCCATTATTAGCAGATAGGTGTTTAGTTATAAAATTTTCTATGGTTTGCTTTTATTTCAACAATATGTTTAAAAGAGGAGACTGACTTTAAAACATATTTTTTAGCTTTAAATTTTTATGAATGATTTTAATTAAAGCGCCGGAGTTCCTAGAATGATAAATAACTTAATAAATTAATTAACATAATTATTTTTTATAATTAATTTTTGAGTCGGCGAATTTTCTTTTAGGATCAGGGACTTCATTTTCTATATAGTTGCCTGCGTTTGAACAATGTTTGGATGAAGTGTCGTGATCATATTTTCCTTTTTACATTAAGATAGAGATTTTTAATTTAAATTGAAATACCGTTTATTTAAATGGATGAACCGAGATTTTTACACGCTTTATAATTTATTCATATGAATATTTTCATCGGAAACGTAGTTACGTAGCCTTCTAGACATAAGGCTATTTTAGAAAAATGACTCTTTAAGAAGCCATTTTTAAAATAAATCTTTTATTTTACACTCCAATCAAAAGAAAACATTAGAAGACGATTATTCTGAAGTTGCCAAAGTTTTATTTCAAAATCGGAAACAGGAAATGAATTACAAAATCGTTTCCATATAGTGCGAACGACCTTCTGTACGATTAAATTCATATCCGAGGAATTCAAAGGTCAAGACATAACTTGAAATTCACAAAAATGTTCTCTAACCACTTTCTGACGATTTGACCCTTTTTACACTGTACATTATGCTGCTCGCAAATTTATCATTCGCAGTGACATTCTTAACGTGCCATCCGGTCTGGAATGATGTTCATATAGCGCATAGACATCAGAGATTGTTTTATGCTGTTGATGGGTCCTAATGAGACACAAGAAAACACCGGCCTTACTATATACCTTCACCACCACCTTCTATTCAGTTAACTGAGCACCCTGGTGTCAAGGTTCCATGTGAAATCCATATTTTTTTATCAAGATGATTGACAAGAAGATACGATTCGGGGGACAACGCGACGACTTTCCATCAGACATGGTCCTATGCCAAAGTTCCTTAGTCCATTGCAATCAGTGTTGGCAATGGGAGCCGTCATCGCATGGATACAACCCGGCCTCCAATTGCTTATCAAATGGCCAGATGTAAAAGTTTCAATAAGAGTTATGACACACCGTTTGTGTCTTAGAAATTGATGGGATATGGGCCGCTGTGCCTATTGATTAAAACAAACAATGCGTTACGGTCTGCACTTACTCTGGAATCAATATGCCGTAGCCGATGAACCTCTGGGGAGCTACTTGTCATTTCATCATTCTACTGATAAGTACTTACAGTGCTGCACATCAGTAATCAACCAAGCGTGCCGTTTCTGAAATCTGTAATTCTAGACACTGACCCATAATGCTTTGAACATTATCAAAAACAAACTGATAAATCAGTAGGTTTTTCCTTTATTTCGCTAGACACTCTATGTTTGAAAAGACAATGCATGACGCTTTGCATACAAAATTAGTTTCTTGTGCACTGTGAGTTTTCTGTAGGTGTTGATTTAGGATAGGTTAGATCCTAATGTAAAGGTACAAATCGTTGAGTGTATATATATATTTGTAATACTTAATGTGTATGTATAATTCGTTTTTCGTAGATACCTTTTTTAAAATTTAATTTCTAATTTTAACGAAAATAATTTCATTAATTTTCTCACGAACGAACTTACAAAAGAATGGCACATTGGGTCACCATCAGGATGTGTGCGAGTTCCTCCTAAGAATGCTGGAAAAATTTCTTCACCAATATCTTTCCTGAGCTCCTCTTGCCATCCATCTGGAAAAAAAATTTATGTCTTTAAGAAAATCGATCCGATCATTTTTCAAAAGACTAAAATTAAGAATAAAGCAAATTTTCTTCTTAAACGAGTTAAAAATTTTGAAATACAAAGTATTCTCTTTCTTATTTCTCTCTATTAGAGTTATTTCAATTACATCTTAAACATCCGAAACATGTATGTACATATAATACACTGTTCGAATTCATTAGCACAAACATTTTTTTCTTGTCTTATTTGGTTTGTGATTACCATTTACGTCCCACACACAAATTACCTCAAATCAGTTATATCTGCCCAGAAGTAATGTGATGGATTGACCATGACTTTAATTTACTCGTATGATTGGTTTTAGTACATTAGTATTTCAGTTGTGTACCTTTTATTGTGGTAGCTGGTGGTTATAATTTTGCGTTCTACGTAACACGTTTTATTTTCCTTGTTCAAAGATTGATATTACTCTAGGAAGTGTTCTAAAATATTCCTTTTTAATGAACACACTTCTATGATTGTAAGAGCTATAGCTACGGTAGTTGGTGTGGGCAAATGTTATGTTTCAAGAATTTTAGGAACATTTAAATATTTCTAATGATCATTTCCAAAAAGAAAAGGAAGATGTGGGCTCAAACAGAAAATTACTCCAAGAACTGATAAAATTATAATAAGAAATAGTAAAATAAATCTAAGTAAGACAATCACAGACCTTCAAAGGGATTTATTGGATTATGGTGTTGAAGTGAGTACCTCAACAGTACAAAAAATGGTTCTGGTAATCAGCCGTAAGACATCAAGACCGAGGAAAAAGCACTTTCTATCTCAGAAAATGATGAATAAACGTTTTGCATAGTTGAAAGTACCGATCCAGTAATGTTAACGACTAGAAGAAGGTGAATTTCAGTGATGAAACACATTTATTTGCGCAGACGTACAAATCAAGTGTAGTTAGACGAAGTTCAGTGGAAACTCTGCTGCCAGATCATATCCAACAGAATGTAGAACATCCTCCTAAACTGATGTCTTGGGGTTTTTCACATCAAATGGCACTGGAAGCTTAGTTCCTTTTAAAGATGTGATGAATTATGTGAAATGCACATAATTCATCACATCTTTAAAAGGTTACTCAGTAGAATTGTTCCATTCATAGAAAAATTTGACAGAACATTTCAGCATGATTTAGCTTCTTGTCAGAATTCGATATTGGTTTAAACTTTTATGCGGGAAAATAAAATAAAATTGCCAAATAACTTAAAATAACTTTCAATTAATATTTCGTCAATTTATGGAAACTAAAATTAAGAACTGGCCGACTCAAATTTTCAAATCGAGATTAAAATGATTTAAAGAATTAATTGAGAGAAAAATTCACAGTTAAAACTGCCTTCTCTAATGAATATTTTATCTTTTATGCTTCGAATAAGCAACACCTATCTTGTTAAGTTTTAACTGCAACATTAAAACACAAATTTGTAACAGCCCTTACTAATTCCAGAAATAGCAATATCAGCTTAATTTTCCTTTAAACCCAATAAGTTCATAAGAAAGCATTTGTAACGAAATAAGATTCGCTTTTCTTGTGTTTAATATCGCATGATTACAGATTTTCTCTCCACATTTATTTTCTATGCACAATGTGCATATAGATAGAATATAACTACATTTTTGGTTTTTTATTATATTTCGTTAGCAAAACGTTTGCATTTCAGAATTTTGATTCCTTCTTAAAACACATTTGTTTTTGCTCTCTTTCTGTTGACACTCAAGCCTTCGGTAGGAGAAAGCCAATGGGAGGATCAGTACTTAAGAGTCTAACGGAAAAACTGCTTTCTTTTTTCACGATTTAGCTATGAGTAATGTTCTATTTTACAAGTATTAACAACCGTTTTGATTTGCATTGAAACATTTGAAGCTAATAATGAGTCACATTTAAACAAAGGATGTTAATTAAACAAAGCATACAAAATACACACTAATGGATTCAGTAAACTGTTTTATGACGAAGAAATAGCCTTTGAATAAACATTCGTTAGGCGTAGAGAGCAGATATAGAGCTAAGTAACTTTATCTCCCAACTTTGTAGAGTTGTGTAAAGTGTGCCGTGTGCCTCTGAGAGTTGTTCCGCGTGTCACTACATAGGCTGTCAATGCTTGATTTATAAATCATCAAACGTAACACAATCACCTGCATGCAGTGGCTTAGTTTCTAAAGGGATAGGCAGTGCCGTACACCGAGGCTCTCGAGCTAGGGGTGGGTGGGTGATCTCAGACCATGACCCTCATTTTCAAGAAAAAAGCCAAAGGGAGTTAAAAAAACATTTTGATGGATTATCTTCTGATCACCGACTTCAAAACCGAGAAGAAATATTTAAATTTACAATTTCAATAAGGTACTAAACACAACATATTAGCTCCTTTAAATACACTCTTTACAGGTATGAATGCAAACTGTCAAATATTCCATTTTCTAAGACCAAAATGTTTACTAGATGTAGATGAAACAATTTTACAAAAGTATGAAGAGCTCTAATGTAATTACTCTTATATAATAGCCCCAAATTTTCTGTTAAATTTCTTAAAATTTAGCTACTAGTTCTCCCTAAAATAATCCAGGCATATAAATAAGGAAATAATGAGCAAATATGGAGTGGTTACAATGCGATCTAACTTAGATATTTTCTGCAATGTTATTATTCTTTGCAATTTCTGTCACTTTTACAGCAGCTGGAAAAGATTATTTTGTTAATTAAAAATAATTTAAAGAACAGTGTTGGCCAAGCTTGAGAGAGAGAGATTCCGACATTTAACGCTAATAAAAACTGAAAACAAAGCGCATCAAACCTGGATTTACCCAAAGTGATTGCTTTTGTGAAAACTAAAGCTAGGAAAAGACTGTAAATTAATTGTGAATTTGTTGTTAGTAGGTAGGTCCTACCTTCATATAATAAAAACTTTATTCTTTATCTACTTCTCTTTATTTAGTAATACCTGTTACGTCATCATTAGCAACAGTGCACTGTAGCGCCATCTGTAATAGTTTTGTAAGTAGTAGCATTCGAGAGCTGTTCCCCATCACATGTGGGTGCACGAAACGACGAATAAAATGCTTAGCATTGCGAAAAATATATTTTTTATCCAACCTAATAACAGTCTAAAAACACGACTAATCAATACCTATGATATTAATTGCAAACTTGCTTGTCATTGCATGATTTTTTTTATTATCTATTGCGTTACTTTTCATCTTCCGAGTCCAGGAGTTCCTAAACTCTTTACAGTTGGTCTGGAAGTGGTCTTTCATGGTGGCAAGTCGAACCTGAGGAATCACTAAAGTGTTTACAAGAAAAATAATGCACATACATATAGGTAGTATGTAGCTTTGTTTTCCTGTGTTCAGCAGAACATAATGAAGAGCTGCAGATGAAACTGCTTTTCTACCTTTAAATATTCATTTATATTTTCTTTTCTATTGATAAAACTTAACACACAGAACCCTACTATTTTGCACCAGGACCTTCAGATAAATAGTAGCGCCACTGTCCATATAAGGTTTTCGTTCACGTAGCTCATGAATATGACTGTTTTCGCTGTAAACTAGTGTCATTGTTTTTTTCATAATATTTTTTTAGCTCTTGGAGTCTATTGTTTCTTTTGGGCTAAGCACATTTCTTTTTAATGAATATACAATAAGGAGTTTTACAGGCAGCACTAACATTCAATACATTTTAGAACCATTTTATTTTTCTTCACCAAACAGAATTCCATTGACTTACGATTGCTTTGTAAAATATCCAATCATCCTGGCAGGTAGTTTTAAAGTTAGAGCGTCTTAAAATCACAATTTTTAAATTATAATCTTCCTAAGTGTATATAAATATATATAACTTCAAAAACAGATATTAATATTGTTTTTACTTGCAAATTCGGGCCTACATGGCCAGCACCTAACCAACTACGCCCCCAGCCGGCAAATTTTATAAATAAAAATAAAAATTATTTTTGCACGGTCTCAACATACATGAATGTTTGTACGCATATATATAGATACACTACACAGCCTAACAATAGTTTTAAATAAAAAAATAACTTGCAATTTGAATTAATAGATAAATGTTTTATTTTATATGAAACAAATTTACATATTTATGAAATTAGGTTTAAAATAATTATCAGATTGCAAATTCTGGATAACGTAAAATAATTCTTAACCAGAAATGCTAGTTACATAATCAGATATAAAAATTACTGCATTAGTATTTATCAAATTCTAAATAAAGAAACAAACGTAAAAATACACCAGTAGTTTTTGTTGTGCTCAAAGGGAAAAAAAGAAAAAGAATAATAATCATTTCTTTCTGTGAAAAACTGTTGAATACTTATTGATCAAAAACATCGAAAAAATACAGTAATTAAAAACTCCGTGTTAGGATTACAATAAAATGAAAGCCTTGCAGGAATACTACAATTCTAATTAAAAATAAGCAATACTGTTGCTTTCTTTTATAGTTTCTAAAACTAATGAGAGGTATCATTATAATTTTAAATGCTTTGTGGAGTAAATTTAAAAATAATATAATATATATATATATATATATAACACACAGATATTTTCTTTACACAAATCAACAATTGAAATGAAAGTATAAATGATACAATAAATATTCTTGAAAATGTTAGATTGTATTAAATATTATCTTTTTTCATTAAAAACACTTCTAAGTATATTCTTTAAGAATGCATGGTATAATAATAAAATATTGTTCAAATTACTTATAATTACCTCTTCCAAAAATTTTTATCTTTTCACTTGTTGCTGGTGATAAAAAAGGCTTTATAATGGACCAGCATATTGTAAAATAAAAAGATGCTGAAATGGAAAAGAATATTAAATATTGAAAATTAAGAGAATCGTTTTAATGAAGTTTTAAATTATTTTAAGGATATTTGAATGTAAAATATTTTGTAAACAACATATTGCTTCCTTCCATATTTTTAATATTTCCGATTTAATACACAACACTATTTTTTTCATTCTATAATACTCACATTTAAAATTTTAATTCAACAGATTAGCCTGTATATTTTTCCTTTTTAAAAATTTGTATAAGATAAACATTTCATTGAAAAAACAAATTTAAGTAAGATATGTAACATATCTTGTTTTAATTTTTAGCTTTCATATCCATTCCTCATATACAACTCAGTAATTCTATATTATATAATTAAAACTGTATTAATACCAACTTTTATCAATTTTTTCCTATACAGTAAACTCTTGTTTTGTCTAAAAAAATGTACTTTTTTAAAAAGAATTAATTCAGCCATTCCTTTTCATATCTATTATTCGAGATCTTTAAGTGAGAAGGAAATGTAGTTTTGTAAATTAGATGAAGAGTTGTACTGTGGGATTAAACAACAACGGTTCCATTATTCACTTAAATTTCAGAAAACATATTATTTAAACGGGGGAAAATAAAAGTACTTACCAAATCGATAAATATATCTTTTTAGTATTTAAAACAAACCAAAAAAGAATCTATCTAAAATTGTACAGAAAATAAAATATTTTAGGCGGCTTGAGTATCTACAATTAACGAAAAGCAACCTCAAGAATATTTGAGATATCTTTTTCTTACAAAACAAGTAATCTTTTTTCAATTTTTAATTTAATGTTCCGCCATTTTATGAAGTAATGCAGATATGAAAATAATTATAATTTTAACTCTGTTTAAAATATCCAATTTTAGGAAAACTGCATATAATCCAATTTGTAATTATAGATGCACTAACTTTCAATAGAAGTGAATTTCGTTAAATATACTATAAATATACTTCTTAGTTAGCATTGAATCTTTTTATGAAATCCAAATTCTTTGGAAAAAGTTGGTTCAAGATCTATTTTTCAAATAACTCCAAAGTAGAAATTACCCAATAGATAACGAATTTTATAATTTCTTGACATGTTTTGATCCCGATAAAACTACTCGACACAGTAAACTTAGTATTCTACACAATGACGTTTAGAAACTCAAGACCCAGTTCGTGTTTCATCACAATGGAAGTTTTAATATTCTACAAAACCTTGGAGTCAAGATTTAGAGGATACATGAATCGAAAGCACGAGTTCCTGTTACAAAATTCATTGCTTCTTAACATGAAAAGTGATATAATAAGTCAATTGATATAATACAAGTAAAACATATTTTCAATAGCGGAATTGAAAGATTAAATAATCATGAGACACATCGCATTTTCATTTTTATTGAACATATAACAGTTATACCAACATTCTAGTAGTTTAAATCAATTAATAGTGGGCCCACACAATTCATGATGGTCACATAATAAAGACAAACACACGTTTTCAATGAATTCAATATAGACAGAAGTTCAACCATGTGACAACTTCAAAAAATCAAAAAACAAAATCTTTTTTTCATAAATTGCTATCTTAACATGTCTAGAATATGGTGGTAAAGTGATTTTTTAAAATTCGAAGTCTTTATAAAGAAGCAAGTGTTAGAAGAGAAGTTGTTTGGAGCGCTGAGTTGAAAATCGAAGGCTGGGTCACCGAGTCAGTTTGATTACACATTGACCCTTAACCTCAAATATACGTTTATACAAGTACAGTAGAACGTTGTTTATCCGAACGTTTATACCCGAATCGTCAAATATCCAAACCAAAGTCCGGATACGTTTTCCAACAGTGCAATGCTCAACATTTGTTTCCTGTGAGGCCAAAAGTGACGGGAAAACCCAAGGGGAGGGATGTTTGGGGAATTTCGGTTGCATGATTTGGTAAACATCTGAGTGTAATATTGGGCAGTTTGTTTCCAAGTGAAGGGTGTAAACGTGCTCTTTTGTGAGTTTTTTGATATAGAAACCTGGATGGCATGCGATGCAAAAGACTGTGGATTTCAAATGCTAAATAATGACGAGATAGTGACTTCCGGAGCAAGAAGAATCCGAACCTGTCGACGATGAAACGGATGAAGACGAGGACAACAACAACGAAAGTAGCAAGAGTCCATCAAATGCTGACGCATTTTATGCGTTAGAGACAGCTATGGAGTGGTACGAACAACAATCAGAGTGCTGTCCTACTCTACTACTGCTGCTGAAGAGAATCAGAGACCTTGCTGTGGAAAAACGGTGTACAATGGTTCAGCGAAAAATAAGTGATTATTTTCCACAATCAAGGTAAAATTGCGACATTTTGCACCCATTTGGCTTTTTCTTCAAGCACGTTTCCCGCATGTGATGATTTTCAATATTTGTATAGTGTCCATGGATCGCATTCGGCTTTCGGTTACCCGAAAAAATCGCGTATCCGAACGGTTTCCGGTCCCAATTGATTCTGATTAAACGACGTTCTATTGTATAGACAAGTTTGTAGAAATTTAAAAGGAAAGATATTTATAGTTATTGAACATTTCGTCGAACCTGTTTTAGACTTCGCCACTAGGCATCGCCGATTGATGGGTAAGCTAATACTTCCATTGTTTCAATCAGACTTGAAACTCTAAACACGTTTTTCTCAAAACTGTGCTTTTCAAACTTTCCTCCATCATATTTCAAGAACGCTTAGACCAAATGATTTCAAATTTATAGAATAAACTTAGCACATATATACGAACCAAATGGACTACAATCATTTCCAAATTCAAAATTTTTCTAAATTTTATATAACAAAAACATAACAAAAAATCCCATGAAATTCGAAAATTTTTCTTCAGAGATCTACCAAAAATCCAACTTTTGATATTTTCAATTGAGTATAGTCCATTCTGTGAATTTAAGCTTATAAATTAAAACACCGTTAATGTTTTGTGTTTCAGATAAGCCAATTAGCCGGAATCGTGGAGGAAGTGAGCGTCTATTTTTTCGAAAAGAGTGTGTTCAGAGCTCTATAACTCTCGTTCTATTGAATATTTTTGGATAAACACTTTTTACGTTCTCTAAAAATACATATAAATGATAAAAAAAAAAAACTTAAAAGTTCTATCTTTTTACTGGTCGTCAAAAAAAAAAAAATCTCTAAAAATGATTAAAAAACAAGCCGCCACATGGGGGGGAACCCCCTTAAACTAATTGTATGTGTTGTTATATTTGTAAAATATGTAAAATTTCAAATTTCATAATTGGATAAAGATGTTCATATGTTACAGAAAAACTTTTTTCCACAAACAGATATTAAAATTTAAAAAAAATATATTGTTTTATGCATGTATTTTTAAATAAAAACATTTTGTATACCTATGTGCGTTGTTGATAAATATGTACATTTTATGAGAAATTTCCCCCCAAAAAAGTAAAAGTTGGCAGCAACGAAGCTCATGAACTGATTAACTGGAAACATATGCGTGCTTTTATCGTGTGACTGTGACGTCATATGAGTTTTTGAACTGAATGGCTTGAAACTCATAGTTGTCATTACCATGTGACTATAACGTCACATAAATGTAGTCCGTTGAATTTGATTATTATTATTGAAGTCTGTTTGTGTTCCTGCTGAACAAAGAAATTAAGTACTCTTAGTATTTTCGTTGAGATCAGTGGAGACAAAACTTCTCTGCTATATAATAGGTGGACAATTCATGGCGTAGTTAGTTGAGTGGCCATGGTGACGAAATAATTGGTGACGCTGCTTCTATCAAGTTGTGGCAACGAGTTCTGACGCCTTTAATGAGCTGCTTTTTGAGGTACTGATGCAAATGAAGTCCGTTGAGATTCGATTTCCTTATTTGATCTTTTGTTGAAATTTATAGAAATGTGTGCCAGTTTAGTTGCCGTCCTTGTTTCTTGACCATGGTGCAAACTTACGAGGTCGATTCGAATAATCATCGTGTTGCTTTAGAGTTTAGCGTTAATAAACAACTGAAAAATCAATGAGGACAATTTTAATCTAAAATACTAAGCTTTAGAATATTTCTGTATGTAATCAAACCTTTACGAAAAATTGGTATTTTTTTGTGAATTAAAGTAGAAATTCGAAGATTATTTAAATATTGGTTTATCCCAAAAATGAACGAGTAAACTCTATATTGTTATACAATGTAGTATCAATTAGCTTGTCATATAGAAAATAATGATTTTTTATTAGCATTTTGAGAAAGAGAACTTATTTCAAGGAACAAAATCCTTCTACTATCTCCCCCGAAAAAAAAAAAAGATTTTCTCTTTCTCTCCAATTATTTACTTTCTATCAGAGATGGTTGCGGGATGATGAAAATGGTGTTAAATAATAGGACGCTATGCTCATCTGGTATAATGATCTAATGGCATCGAAAATTATTTTTTTGAAGTCAAATCATCTCATTTGAAATCTTTTATTTCTAGATTTAAGCTGTCAATGTAATTCCATTTTATGTCATCTAACATACATTGTTACTTAGTTAAATTAATTATATTATTATTAATTTCAACATTCTTAAGGCTTTTAAAGAATGAGTGAGTGAAGGTTTCATTAGCGTCGCTCTTTAAGGCAACACGAGTCCTAAAGCAGCGGGCCTCGTAACTTTAAACCTCGATCATGTGAAGAAGAAAATACAAGTTTCAGAGGTACTAAACCATGAACTCAAGACACGCTCGACATGAAATCATGGCCGTGATTAGGTAACCATGGACCAACTTTTAAAAAAAATGACTAAAAATTAAAACATTTTTTAAAGTGATTAACGCTGAAAAGGGCTTTAAATATGAAGACAATCATCAGGAAAACAAAGCTACTTTTTCATTGTTTCATATACTTGATTGTGAAATAACACATTAAATACAAATGTGAACCCAAAATATTGAATTCTGAATTTACAGTCATTCATGCAAACAGGTCGGTTTCCTTCTAAAGTCGCATCAGAAATTCAAAGGGAAAATTTTAGGAAAAAAGAACTTTCAAGGGCACTGATGATAACAATTGAAATTAAAGGTCTTTGCTTGCGTTTCAGATTGAAATTATGACAAAAAAATATTATCTAGCATTTTTATTGCTGAAGGGAATTTAAAAATAATTTTGTACGAATAATAAGGAAAATTAAGTTTAGATCCATTATGGTATGATTAATGTTGGAGGAAACTCATAAAATAATTTAAATTATCTGGACTTTGGATGAAGCATATAAAGTATTCTAAATCAAAAATTTTATTTAAAATTAGTTTTTAATAACTAGGATCATAATATATTATGAAATTCACTGGATTATATGAGGAAATATTTGATTTTGCAGACTGATAGCGAAAGAATGAAATATGAGTTTAAAAAGAATACATAAAAAATCGATGCAATTTATACACTTACCATTGATTAAATATGCTGACTTGAGTCTTTCTGGATGATTTGCGTCGTACATTTTGATTAAATTTATCAAGACTTCAACAGCTAAAAATTTCAGAGAAAATGTATCAATTTTAGGGAAACAGAGTATATGAAACAACAAGCCTAGGAATAACACTGTAGTATTTTACTAGACTCAGTCTTATTGTAGTATTTAAATATTTAAAAGTACACATGTAGCAATTACTGATCCTAATA